>CAKNYM010041884.1:0-14972 GCA_932195095.1 Andricus curvator | reverse complement strand
TCGCTAGTGAATAGACTACCTAGATATACGTACTTGTCAACTTGTTCGAATCTCTCATCATTTAGGGCAATGTTGCATATTGTTTTCTCACTTTTTCCCTCAAGCACTATGATTTTTGTATTATTTACGTTAATTTTGAGATCCATGTTCTTCATTCTTCTATTAAGTTTATTCAACATTCTGTGCAAGTCCTCGATTGATTCTGCCATAACAATCTTGTCATCTGCGAAAGCTAACCCACGTACATTGACTGTTTCGAGATCTACACCTTCTTCGTCGAAGAGGGCAGTTCTTAGACACTTATCCATGAATATAATAAATAGCCACGAGGACATAACGCATCCTTGTTTCACGCCTTGTATAATATCGAACCAGTCACTCAGTTTCCCATTTACCCTTACACTCGCTTTACTACCTGTATATATTGTTTTTATTGCTTGTAGGAGCCCTCCATTTACTCCGTACTCTTTAAGGACTTCCCAAGGTTTATTTCTATTTAATTTGTCAAATGCTTTCTCTACACGGAAAAAATTTATCCGTAAAAAAGTCACGAACTAGTAGCTAGGTCTCGGATATGAGAAAAATTCATGGGATATTTATGTATTTTCGTAAATAACCTACGAACTTTGAGAAAGATTGATGAACTCGATGTGAAAATTCTAAAACGGTTCATCACTTTTTTTTACGTGAATAATTACAAAAATATTACGAGTGATTGGGAAAAGATTCTCAGAGCACTCACGAGCTTGCCTGACAAATCTAGGAACTCGAAACTTAGTCTCCCTGTACGTGGCCCACGCACACACGCGCGGTGCGTGTGTACGCTCGTATGTGTGCCTCGAGCTCGTCGGATGAGTGGCTAGAAGTTTTATAATACCTATTTTGTTTGGCCTCGATGGCTGCGCGTGTTTACGCACTCCTGGTTTATGTGTTTAGAAACTGGTGAGTCAGCAGTCTTGAGGGTTCGAATCTTCTGAGTTGCGAATTTATAAATTAATATAAAATTAAATCGCACAAATAAAATTTTTCCTCTTTTTATTTCAGTCTGAAATTTTCAGGAACTGTTCGTAGGAAATTCGAACTGTTCGTAAGAAACTTCGAAATTTATCCATATATTTCTCATAGAAATAAGGATTTAATGTTTCATTTTTTTATCTCGTATCCGAGACCTAGCTACAAGTTCGTGACTTCTTCACGGATAAATTTTTTCCGTGTAGGTCAATAAATGCACAGAAAACTTTCTTTCCTACTCTCAAGCTTTTTTCTGTGATCTGTCTTAGGCTAAATATCTGATCTGTACATGATCTTCCTGGCATAAATCCACTTTGGACTTCCCATATCTTTTCTTCTGTGATGTCCATTACCCTGCGAATAAGTATTTTTGAGTATATTTTACTTACGGTACTTAGTAGGTAGTACCTCTGTAATTACTGCCGTTGCTTTTATCTCCCTTTTTTTGTATATTGGTACGATAATCGCTTTTCTCCAATCGTCTGGGACTTCCCCCATCTCGATACATAAATTGATAAATTCGCACAACCTGTGAGGTATGTACTCGCCACCGTATTTAAGCATTTCAGCACTAATACTGTCTATACCAGCAGCCTTACCGTTCTTCAAGTTCTTAATTATGTCTCTGACCTCAGTGACACATACTTTTTCAATTGGGTTTTCTAATGCATTATGTTCTATGTCGCAGTTTTGTTGTCCTATATCTTCACCTCCTAATAGTTCTTTAAAAGAGTCTTTTAAAGCATCTACTATCTCGTCTATATCATATAGCATTTCACCTTTACTGTTTCTCATGCTGGCAAACTCTGTACTTTTACTTTCCTTCAACTATTTATATAATAGTTTCATAATTCCTTTAAAGTAGTTTTGTATTTTGTTCTCTTTTTCTGTTCTCATTTTTTCTTTACTCTCCTTGACTAGTCGTTTAACTTTCCTCTTTTTGTCTTTGTAATCATTTTTGAGTCTACTTCTCTCCTCATCGCTAAGACCTGTCATGTTTAATGTTCTCTTGTGCTCTTCTTTCTTTTCTTGCTGGGCTGCTGGAATTTCATCATTCCACCACGCATCACCAGACTTTCTTCCTACCACTGCCGTACCACACACTTCAATTGCAGTTTTAAGAATGATATCCCGTAACAAAGTCCATGAGACCTCTATATCTTTATTGCTTATAAGCGCTTCCCAAGTTGCCCTATCTATGCGTTCGCTTAACTTATTTTGAAACTCTATTCGCACTTCCGGTTTCTGTAAATTTTCAATCTTTATTTGAGTTTGTTTCGTTTTTTTTGTTCTCTTTCTTCTCCATCCCCGCCCTAAGTTTATTTTAGAGACTAAAAGGTAACGATCAGTATTGCATTCGGAACCCCTCATGACTCTTGTATCTTTGACTAGTTCTCTTAGTCTTTCATCCGCAATAACGAAGTCAATTAAACTGCGGTTATTTCCTTTACACCAGGTGTACGTGTGGATAACGTGTGGTACGTATGTGTAATAAATAGGCCCTTTTCTAAGCATAAGCTAACTAATTTTTCCCCGTTATAATTTTTTCTTGTTGGATCCCCAAACTTACCTAGCACCCTTTCTGTATCTGTATCCTGACGTTGGACGCCGACCCATCCGTTCATATCTCCTAGCAGAATTATTCTTTCACCTTGATCGCAAGTACTTATTGTGTCATTTAAAGTGTCCCAGAAGGCGTCTTTGACTTCTCGCGGCTCACTGTCAACTGGGGCGTAGCACGCTATGATAAATAATCTTCTGATTCCTACCTTCTTTCTAGCCCACAACAGTCTGGAAGATACAAAACCATGATCTTTGAGATGCTGTCTTGCTTTTTCATTCATAATTAAACCGACCCCTTGACTACGATTTGATTCACTACCTACTCCTGTCCATATTTCAGAACCGCCATTCAACACCCCATTTTCTATGTTTCTACTTTCGCAACTCTTTTTCTTCGTCTCAGGTACACATAAAATATATAGTTTCCTAGCATGCATAGTTTCTCGTAGTTCTTTTACTTTAAGATCATTCACTCCTCTAGCATTCCAAACACCCAGTCTCCATTCATCGCCTGAAACTCGAGCTTTGCGTTTACCGTGTGTATGCACTTCGTCAATCAAATTTTCAGTCCATTCCGAGGCTACTTTATTGTTTGTATTATTCATGGTTAGATTGTACACCCAACTATCACCTTTATGCGCGAGATTTGTTTTGCGAGCCGAAATCATGTCCAAGTTAAGTGATTATTCGTCGTACGGTGGAGAGTCTAGTTGTAACGTCAGTCCCACCAAAACTTCTGTTACTGGGGTGAGTGGGGGGAGGAGGGGACAGAGAAAGGAAACCGAGAGTCTCAATTGGTTGGTGATTTATGCTGAGAAGGTTACCAGCCTTCAGCAGCGTTGTATTAGCTAGGAGTTAATATGTGCTCATCTGCCGAATACTGTCCTACCTCTAAACGAGGAACCAATATTTTTTTTTTTTTTTTAAAGAGTTATATATAGATATATATTAAATTTTCTCCTGTCAGAAATATTAAAGTAGATATAATAATTGAACTGCAATATTATAATTTTTTTGGGAGAGTTTAAAAATGCAAGAATGCCTGAAAGAGAAAACAAATTCTGAAATTCTATGAAGCAACTCTGTTTTCCTGAATCAATTTGTTGAAATTTGATAAAGAATTATGTATACATATATCAAGCTTTTCCTGCTTGAAATATTGGAGTTAAAATAATTAAAATAATTCAATTGAAAAAAGAGGTTTTAATGAAAAATATATAAACATACCAAGGCCCCCCCCCCCCCCCCGCTTAATCATGATATGAGGTGCGTGTGTCTAAATATTTATTAAGAAGAAAGTTGCAGCGTTATTTGAAGTTTTTAGCTTGAGAAATCACATTTGTTCGCAAGATTAATATAAAATAGTATAAAGTACTCATCCGAAAAATAGTCTTGAATATTTTCCATTCTCTTTCCAATTTTCAGGTGGCACTTGAGTCACACGGTTAGAAATCATTTATCAATTTGTCTGTATTCCGAGATGCATTTGGGAAAATAATCAAACTTTAGAATTTTATATTTGGTTTCTTTTTTTTTTTTTTTAATTTAGGAGAAAACGACCTGCTCCTTCAAAAACGCTCAGGCGACTGATTTCGAGAACAAAGATCACCACGTGTCTAGGGTCAGCTTACATCTTAAAGTTAACCGTTGAAAATATTAAGTGCTTTAAAAGGATTTTTCTGAGATATTCTCGAATATGTAGAAAAAAAATCTCTGAAATACTGTGGAGGTCTTGATTTATTGTGAGAAAATTAATTGAAAATAGATTGAAAATACTTTTATAAAATTTAGTGAAAAACCATTAAATCAATCTCTGGAATCTGGCAAGAACTTGAAAATTCTCTCAAATTAAGAAATATCTCTATATATACTTGAAAACCTTTGAAAGACCGTGAAATCTCTCATAAAGTATCATAAAATGCCGCGAAAATTTCATGGAATTCTATATTTCCTGAAATTTCAGATTTAAAACGCCCCAAGATCCCTTAAAAATATCTTGAAATTCTTTTAAATCACTGAATTCAATTGAAATAAAAAGTCAGATTTTCCATTAAATTCATCCCATTAGAGAAAAATTAAATTGGTTCCTGGAAGCTGTCAAAAAGCCCTAATATGCCAGGATTTTTAAAAGAATAAAAATTTTGAAATTCCTTTCAGACTATTAAAATCAATTGAGAATTCCCTCGAATACACCAAAATAATTTCAAATCACTATAAATGAATATCTTTAAATACCTGAAAGAGAAAACAAATTCTGAAATTCTATGAAGCAACTCTGTTTTCCTGAATAAATTTGTTGAAATTTGATCAAGAATTATGTATACATATATCAAGCTTTTCCTGCTTGAAATATTGGAGTTAAAATAATTAAAATAATTCAATTGAAAAAATAGGTTTGATTGAAAAATATATAAACATCTCAAGCTCCCCCCCCCCCCCCGCGCTTAATCATCATATGAGGCGCGTGGGTCTAAATATTTATTAAGAAGAAAGTTTCAGCGTTAACTATACTACGCTTTATCTGTTCTAAGCATGAGCATTGCCTGTGCTTGAAATATTTTGAGAATTTTGATTTACCCTGTGAAAATAAAAATGAATATTACTATTAAAGTAATATTATCTTTCAACTATTTATTATTACATTTCATTTCTGAACAAATGCTACATTTAAATGTTCGTATTTCGACTATTCAGAATTTTTGAACAGTGGTTGTATTCTTGTAGGTCAATGGAATATTTGTTTTATTCTAAGCTGTGGTATTTTTAAAGTCGCGTTGTTTTTTATAATAATTCTCTCTTTTCTTTAAATCAAGGAATTAGTTCTTTGAATCAATCAATATTTCATCAACTTTGTTACCTGCTTATTCTGAACAATATATCGCATCTTAGGATCACAGAAATATTTACTCATATTAAAAACCCATTTCGATGTTACCAAGAAATATTTGACTATATCAACTTCCTAATTTTAAAACACAAATCTCATATTTCTTTCGACCAATAACAACGCTCCTTCGCTTAGTTAATATTTCACTGACTAAAATAAATATTCATTAACAACAATAATATCACACTTTTGGTTTAGATAAAGGCCGTGTCTACGTGTACCGAAATTTCAGTACAAGTAAACAGATTTTTTCGGTACGAATAGGGGGAGCTGGAAAAGGGGCTATTTGTACCGAAATTTCGGTACGTATGGCTGGATTTTTTCGGTACGCGTAGACACTTCCTCAGATAAAACCATTTTTTTGTATTGAAGGAATATTTTATAGTACGTATTATTTTTTCTTTGATTTAAGATCAAACTTAATGAAAATTAAGCATGTATACAGATTTTTTTTGCTGCATAGTTTTCGGAGGATAATTGAAGGGTTGCAATACAGAACTAGATAATCGGACTTTTTCAGAAGAGCGAAATAACATTCTGTAAATTCGAAGTCACCATTTAAAGATAAAACAAAAGTTTACTCCCGAGCTGAAGTGTTTCTGAATTGAAGGCGAAAAGTATGATTAAAAAAAATTCAGTTCCGAGAAATAGAATGTGGAAGTTTACAACCTCAAAGTGACAGGAACCTAAAATTGGAACAGGCTCGGTTTGGACCATGATAAAAAGTGCAATTTTCAGTTTAAACCAAAAATGAAAACTTACTTCTGAGATACTGAGTTCCTAAATTGGAAGAAAATGAGTTTCATTAGAAAAAGTGCCGAGTGAATCATTCAAGAATTTGGAGGTTCAAATTTCATGGGTTTTGAAAATCGTATTTGATGGATAGCGACTAAAAATCTATGTTTCAATTAAAAAAAAAAATTAGCTCTTGCTCCCGAGATACGGGGAGGCTGAATAAGAATAAAAAAGTTTTCATCCAAAAAAATTATTTTGTGTTGGGAAAATAAAGATTTAGTTGGACGGTATCGCACTGCAACAGACTAAGTTTCGCTGAAAAGTCTACAAAGAGAAGAAAGCTATATAAGTCTTTATAAATAAACGATAATAATTATAAGAAATATCGTTTCTGATCCCAGGCAGAAAGTTAATGAAAAAAATCTGTTAAAAGTTGCTTTTTATAAAAAATGAAGATTTAAGATTTTAGGTTGGAATTGGATTGGTATTTCGATTCTGAAAAAAGTGGCAAATAGTTTTATCTAAGGGCTGTTTGTTTGAAAAAGAAGTGTTTTATTATTTTACTGTACACTCATCTCCCAATTCTGTGCCAGCCTCGTATCTTGTTGGCACAGAATCGAACGCGTTTTTTCATGTCAACACACAAGACCGCATATATAGTCTCTGAACCCGGCACAGTATGGCGCAGTAGCGCCCAGGGAAGTGCGATGTAAACAACTTCTGATACAGCACTGAGTATCCGAGCATCAGGGCCGTCAAGAAGTAGTCAAGTGTGAATCCAGCAGAAGATGGAGCGGCACATAATCGGGAGATGAGTGTATATACAAACTTTCAGACAGAGGAATAAGATCAGGAAAAGGTTTAAAGAAAGGTAAGAGGTTAGGAAATTAAAAAAAAAAGAGAATGAGAGACACGCACAGAGAGTCAGTTATCTGGTTTTGAATTACTAATCTTTTTATTACAATATTGAAAATGAGATTTCGAACAAATCCTTTCAACACAACATGTATTTCATTTTTTAACAGTTTTTGATGCAGAAAGCCCTTTTTTGGGCAAAAATGTTGGTTATCTAGTTATGTACTGCAACCCTTCAATTATAGTTATGAATACTATTTGTTAAGCTAAACTGTGGAAGAGCCTCGGCGGCCCACTAGCCTAGCAAGGGAGTGTTGATCTCCGGAGAGTCGTGGCACCGGTACCTCTTGTCTAGAGAAAAAGGTACCCCCCCCCCCCCCCGCCTTCAATGATTATGTGTGTGTTGGAGTGTGTAAAGGAATTGGGGATAGGCACAAGGAAAAGGTGAACCCACAGAGGACACATGAAAACCTTCCATTCAATTACAATTTTAAGAACCCTTTTCATCTATTAAAAATTTTATTTTTCTATAATTCGCGAAAAAGTGCCAGTTTTTCCACCTGTTTTTGGTGTAAAAAGTGATCGATTTTTGGTCGATGACGTGGCGCATGCGCAGTGCCGACCTTTCCGGGCAACAGTGACAAAAGTAGACAGATGCAGTGGAAAAAGTAAATGGACAGTGATAAAAGTGAGGCACAGTGACAAAAGTAAATGTTATTTCGGGTGGGTTCGTGCTGCCTCGGGTGTACTCGTTCATCGTGCGCAGCCAACTTCATTCTATTTTCCGACTGTCGTCCCTAACCTAAAATCAATTTCCTGAAAAGTCTCGAGTTATGTATTTTGTATGTACTTTTGTCACTTGGCAAAAGCAAAAAAACACCGTCAGTTTCTCCGAAAATACTGTGCTTGGTTTTTTTCACGAAAAATCGGAAATTTTGAAGCCCTCAACTTTATGGACCAAATATTCAATAGTGAGAAACAGCTTATTATTACTGCCATATTATTGCCATGGTTTTGATAATTGACATTGTCATTGTTGCGTCAATCGACATAAAAATCGCCTTCTTTTTACACAAAAAACAGGTAAACAAAAACTAGAACTTTTGCACAAATTATAGAAAAAGTATGGTGTCCCACACATTGAAAAAGCGACGATTTAAAACTCGAGTGATAGCCACCCTCGCTCCGCTCGGGTAGCTAACTTCACTCTCGTTTTAAATCTCTCGCTTTTTCAACTTGTAGCACAATATACTTTTTATACCAAAATAACAAAAAATTCGCTATTATTTGTTATTTTGAGCTCGATTGTTGATGGGCAATCATAAGACATATTCATGTAACTCAGGCATGATTTACACGTTTTATCGGTTTTTTTTAGTTGTGAAAGTAGCTGATTACACAGCACGAGGAGCGACAGCGAATGCGCATTTGCACAGTACAATAATGAGTACATAATACTTCTAGGAGTATCATGGGCTCATATATGAGCAGAGTATATATATATAGTGCAGAGTACGATTATAATCGTACTCTGCACATGCTCATTCGCTGTCGCCCGTATGCTATTATGCGTATGTGTGGTTCGAGTTCGTCTGATGAGTGGCTAGAAGTTTGATAAAACTTATATTTTGTTGGCCTCGATGGCTGCGCGTCTTTACGCACCCTTGGTTTATGTTTAGAAACTGGTGAGTCAGCAGTCTTCGAGGGTTCAAATCCTCTGAACTGCGAATTTATAAATTAATATAAATTAAATCGCAAAAATAAAATTTTTCCTTTTTATATTTAAGTCTAAAATTTCCAGGAACTGTTCGTAGAAAATTCGAACTGTTCGTAAAAAACTTCAAAATTTACCCATACATTTCTCATAGAAATAAGGATTTAATGTTTTATTTTTTTATCTCGTACCCGAGGCCTAGCTACAAGTTCGTGATTATTTTACTGATAAATTTTTTCCGTGTAGCCTGCTCACAGCGGAACGTACCGAAATTCGGTAAGACTAGTAGTTTTGTAACAGTTTGGCTAATCTAAAAAATAAATTAATAATTTGTACAAAGAAACTGATAAAATAACTTTTCGTTAGAGAAATGCGAGTAGCTTGGGGGCAAGCTGGCGAGATTTAATATTACTTTAGTTTTTTGGAGATTACCCGGGTAAAAATATTTGGTCTTGATTTTGTCTTGAATGTCTTCAATATGTCTTTAGGACCATGATGTCTGGTTCCGTCTCACCAACTAGACATTTGAGATATACAGACTTCTCTTGCTTGTCTTCAGAAAGTCTTGAGAAATATACCGAATTGCTCTTAGAAAAAATTGTATTACCAATTTGTGGCCTTAACATTTGCCAGGGTCAAAATTAAAGAAGTTTTAGTTTGTAAATTTTATTGTCCATTATACTCCGACCTCTATAAACTATGGACTCCATCGGCAGGGCCAGCCATTTCCAGGAATCGGGTAGCTAGGTAAGGACCAACAGTTGACATCTGCTGAGGATTACAATTTTACAACCGATAAAACTTGTTATTTTGTAATAAATAATTTTCAAACAAGAAATTCGGAACCTGTCTGTCCCAACAACTGCAGGCATATAAAATTTTCCATAAAAAGATTAAAACTGTCATTTTCTAGAAGTATCTAGTGAACTGTTGGGGATAGGAAAAAATGGACAACATTTTTAGATTCGCCATCCAAACAACATCATTATTGCAAATAAATAAACTTATTAATACATAAACAATAAATACCATGAAGATAAATATTATAAACATTCTATATAGTTTTAAGCGGATTAGTGATGACCCTTAAGACATCAAAAATAGTATGGTTCCGTCTCACGAGCTAGACATACAGAATGACTTGGAATTGTCCTGGATTAGTCTTTCAATTGAAAGATCAGCCGTAACTTACTAATCGAGATCTTGCTGCCATGCGTTTACCTAACCGCCCCAATTCATCAATCATATCAAAAATGATAAAAATATCACAAAATAGTATTTTTAAAATTATTTGAAAACCAAAGGATTATTATTGAAAAATGCGCAGTGTATAGATCTCCGGAAAATTATGCCGGATTAAAATGTTCTATTGTGCAAATTTTGACGGACTTAATTTTCTATTGCAGCAAACGGGAGGGTACAATATCGGTGACAGCAAAGTGTCAAGACGGCTTCCGATTTTTGTGAGGAAATCCTCCAAATCTTAAAAATCAATATATGGAATCATTCCACCAGTAAAGTGGCTAGTCACAAAAGAGTGCTTGGTCACATCTTTTGCAGGTCGACCTTCAAAAGATTCATTCCTCTAGTTGCCACATCCCTTCGATGAGGGGGGGGGGGGGGTCTAGTACAGTTATCGTTCGAAGAAGAGTGATATATCTAACAGAAGAGAGATCGTGGGGGAGAATTTTACTTCTATGAAGTATAAACTGTTCCTACAAAAACGTCGTCATCATTTTGTAGCCTATTAGGGAAAATACGAAAAGCGCATTATGGCATTTCGAGCTGCATTTTATGAAAAGTTTCTCGAACCAAAATTTGATAAGGAAAATACGTTATTCACATTCACTCTGCCATTGAAGCTTAACAACTCAGCCAAAAAGAATACTAGAGTAATAAGTGAATAGTCATTAGAAAGCTGCAAGTGTTTCACGTAAATGAGCCCGAACACGTTAATATAAAAAAAATTTTGTGCTTTGCAGAATGAAAAATATAAAAAAAAGTAAGGAATTTTGGGCACATTTAAGAAGAGTCAAGTTTAGAGCATTATTTCATATACAGGAGGCAATGGGAAAAATTTGAAAAAATTCATGAATATGAGGAAAACATTTGTGAATGAATTGCAGTTGGCAAATTTGAGAAATAATAAAAATTGTTGCTTAAAATTACAAAAATGTACAACCATACTATCTTCGGTTCTAATAAAGATATTAAAGCGATTCAAACTGCAAACTGTAACGGATAGGCTCTGTCATTATTTACAATCTCCTGGAAGGATGTGATTGTTTTATTTTTGGTGGAAATCGCGATATTTTTAGACATTTTTTGTTGGGAAACAAGTGTAAGAAAACTGCGGGGATCCTTTTTTTTTTGCTTCCGACCGCTCGTGCCTTTCTTCGACTCGTGCTTCTGAACTCTTGCCCAGACATTTGATGCCTCCTCCGACCAGTGCCGTATTTTTTTCATTCGTGACATAAAATTGTGTATATAGTAAATGGAATTGGTCGTTAGGCTTGTAGATAAAATAATTGTAGGCTACGATCGAGGTCGAAAAAACTTTCTTTCCAAAATTGTTTGTGCTCTTTTTATAAACTACGGGACATTTGGTAAAGTGTGCACAACATTTTATGTGTGTTATACTGTTATTAATTCTCGAAATGAACCTGCAAAATACACATAAAGAAAAAATTCAAGCAAAAATGAAACAGTTGAATTTTCAGCTAAAAAAATTCATTTTTGATAAAGAAAAAGAATTTTCATCAAAAGAGTTACATTTTCCGCAAAGCAGTTACATTTTCTACATAATATATAAATTTTTAACATAGTGGATGAGTCTTCAACTAAATAGTTACATTTTTAACTAAAAAATGATGCATTTTCAATGAAAAATGTAATATTTGATATTTCTCCTAACAATTATTTTTCAGTGAAGAGAGAAAAAAACGTCCAACATATTTTTATATTTTCAAACTAAAAAACAATTTCTTTGAAAATGGGTTGAATCCTCAAGCAAAACGTATTAAAAAGATGAGTTTTGAAAGAAAAGAGACGAATTTTTCACATAACAATTCAATTTTCTAGCAAGGCTTTTAACAAAAAAATTAAATTTTATCCGAAGAATAAACATTTTAAGCAAAAAACCTGAATTCTTAACTAAAAATTTAGCAGTAGATTGTTTTCACCCAAAAATTAAAATAAACCTTCAACCGATTTTCCAATTTGCAGAAAGTAATGTGTACGAAGTTACGCGTATTTCAATGTTGTGCTTTGTTTCTCAAATGAAACCTCAATTTTTTCTCCCCATCTATATATTTATCGTCTTCTTTCTGATTCTGATATATTTTATTGTCTTATTTTGAAATCCACCCTAAAATTTAAAAAAGGTTTTACAATAACAAAATGGCGCATATTTTTCTGAAAATATTAAAAGTCCAAGGTACTTCACTTAAAGAAATACGGCACTGGTCGGAGGAGGTGTCCAATGTCTGGGCAAGAGTTCAGAAGCACAAGTTGAAGAAAGGCACGAGCGGTCGGAACCAAAAAAAAGGATCCCCGCAGTTTTCTCACACTTGTTTTCCAACAAAAAAATGTCTAAAAATATCGCGATTTCCACCAAAAATAAAACAATCACATCCTTCCGGAAGATTGTAAATAATTACAGAGCCTATCCGTTACAGTTTGCAGTTTGAATCGCTTTAGTATCTTCATTAGAACCGAAGATAGTATAGTTTTACATTTTTGTAATTTTAAGCAACAATTTTTATTATTTCTCAAATTTGTCAACTTCAATTTGTTCACAAATGTTTTCCTCATATTCATAAATTTTTTCAAATTTTTCCCATTGCCTCTTGTATATGAAATAATGTTCTAAACTTGACTCTTCTTAAATGTGCCCAAAATTCCTTACTTTTTTTTTACATTTTTCAGTCTGCAAAGCACAAACATTCTTTTACATTAACGTCTTCGGGCTTATTTACGTGAAACACTTGCAGCTTTCAAATGAGTATTTACTTATTACTCTAGCATTTTTTTCGGCTGAGTTGTTAAGCTTCAAAGGCAGATGCCTATAATTTTTGCGCCGATAGTAAATCAGGAGCACGATTAAACATTATGTAATTGTTGAATTTTAATACAAAATATTTACTCGTGCAATAATAATTTTTGAGAACCAAAAGACCAAGGTTCGTCGTTAGCCTTCATTAATATTCATGAATACTCAGCTACAACATAATATTTAATCGTGCTCTTCATTTAGATTTAAAGAGCAGGATTTACTCTTGATTTGATGACTTTTCCAAATTTTTAGGAACAGTTTTCTAGATTTGGCACAGATATTCACCTTTGAAGTCAAGTATGAATTTTCAAACGGTCAAAGGAAATGTACCCAAACTTTCTATCGGTAATATATATATATATATATATATATATATATATATATATATATATATATATATACAATAAAACGCGTTAAGTTGTAAATCCTTGGATGCAGTTAAAGTTTCGCTATTAAATGGAAAGTTCATCGAACGCGTAGATATTGCAGAAGAAATGACAAGAAGCATACATGGTAGAAGAGAAGGTAATTAAGAGTGGGCCGTCGAAGGTATAACTCGATGGGGTGCATGTTGAGACGAACGCAGTCGTCGGAATGATCGCGAGACCAAGATAAGAAGCTGATTGGGCGACGCGACGCGACTCGACGCCTCGGATCTAAGTTGTCGGTCGACTGTGGCATCTTGAAGAGATAAAAAAATAATAATAATAATAAATCGATTTATCCCTTGGGCCAGGTTCCGCCTCGTTAATCTCTCAAGCCTCACACCTATGCCTATTTCACATGACTATACGTACGACCCGCGACTAATTTATAGCGTGATTTGATGAAAAATACTTCCGTATCTCACATGTATTCACAATATTTAACATATATTCGCGAGCAAATATATGGGTCATTTTCATATAATTTAAGTTTTTCGTCTTTAGTGTTTATATTATGTCTTAAGCACATATTGAAAATTTGAAGTATTTCACTAGACAATGTTAAAATATATCAAGAATTTCAATCAATGGGGATATTTCAGAAAATGTGCCAGATTAATGAAAAATTGATTATACTCATGTAATAAGTTTCTGGAATTTATCAAACTCGTAACAGTCGTGTGTGCAACTTTGCCTGAATATTGCGTGGGAAAAAATGTTAAGGGTTGAGAAAAAAGAATGTTAGGCTTGCTGCAACTGTAAGAACTGCTAGGAGTAATTCAAAAGAATCCAAAGGAATTCGAAAGAATTCAAGGAAATGTAAAAAAAATGCTTAGGAATTTAAAAGAATTCAAAAGAACTTCAAAACAAAGGTGTACACCGGTTATCAATTTTAAACCTATACCTTATCATCTTAAACATTCAATAATTTTTATTTCAGTTAAAATTCTCCAGATGACAAGGTGCATGCAAGTAGAAAGTTTATGTACTTCTGAGGGCGTTGGTATTCCGAAAACAATAAATTAATTTGAAATTTCCAGCTTCCGTACTTAATAGCCCGAGATCGAATCTTTCTATTTCCCTGTACCGGGATTGAATCTTCTCATTCAAACACAATGAATTGTAAAAATATGAATAAAATTCAAAAATTAATTGTCATATAGCTCCTAAAATCGAAAAATGAATAATCTGAAGTTTAAAAGCGAAACTCTTCACCATTCTACAACTTTAAAAAGTTATCGGAATCCAAAAATGTCAAATTTTTAATGTTGAAAATTGTTATGTAGAAGCATTTTAAATTTAAAAGGTTCAAAAGTAAATTCTTCCCACGCTGCCGGAACCGGCAAGGAAGGCGTCTTCGTGAAAATTTGTGTAGGTCATTAATACTACACTGAGAAAAAAATTTGTTGGATCCAAAGAAATGCATTTCTTTGATTGTATTCATTTGAGCCAAAAAAACGGTTTACTTAATTGTACTAAATATTGTTTAAAAGCAACAAACTCGTGCATTGATTCAAAGGAATCATTTCTTTGGGCGTCATTTCTTTGAAATAATGAAATATTTCTTGGCCTCAGAATATGAGATAATTAACTCAAGGAATTGATATCTTTAAAACTAAGAACCTAGTTTCCTTAAATCTTGCTTTCGCATCCAAAGAAATATTTTTTTAGTTCAATAATTTTGAGCCTTTGAATTAAAAAATATTTCATTTGAAATAAGTAACTCAT
>CAKNYM010041883.1:0-14308 GCA_932195095.1 Andricus curvator | reverse complement strand
TAGTTTTTGTTTTATTCGTAAAAAACAGCATTGAAAATAGAAAAATCTAATTTTCAGACGAATATTACTAGCTACGAAAAAATGACCAAAACAAAATTTGTTCATCCAAGGAAGAGGTACAAATTTATTGCGACTCATGTTTCGATAGGATGCGTGGTTTTTGTTTTATTCGTGAAAATAACATTGACAGTAAAAAAAATCAAATTTTTGAAAAAACAATGCAAAGTACGAAAACATATAAATGAACAAAAATTGTGCATTCAAAAAAGACTTACAAACCCGTAATCAATTTTTGTGGTAAGAATATATTCAAAATGAAAAAAATTAACTTTTTTGATAAACGGCACAAGCTAAAATAAAATGTTAACTAATAAAATTTGTCGCCTGAATTATATCATTACTTTTCATTTGAAATCAAGTACAAATTTAGTAATTTGTATATGAAGAACATATAACACGAAGCACAAAGTGCGCGCTCAGTGTATTTACCAAATCGCACGCCGTAAGTGCGCTCAAACTTTTTTGTTTCTATCATACGGTTCAAATGATTTTCAAATCAAATATCGAGCGCGAAGCGCGAGTGTCTGGATGAGAATGTGTTCCTTAAGGTCGATAGAACCTTGAGTAAATAAAGTTCCTTTTCAGTCTAAAATAAAAATAAATTTAACAATCACTTAATATGTAGAGGTTTTGATAATTTTATAATATTTGCAAACAAACTTTTTCTTTTCATCGAAGTCGAACACGAAGTTCAAAAATCTAGAGGAGCCTAGCGTAAACCGCGATGCATATACGCCCGAGCGCGTAGCGCGAGGTGAATACATAATCGAGCGCGAAGCGCGAGATAAATATATGATCGAGCGCGAAGCGCGAGATCCAACAGTCGCGCGCCCTAGGCGCGCTCAAACTTGCGAGCGCAGCGAGCCGCGCGCGAAGCGCGCCATGAGAATGTGCCCGTGAAGCGGGCAGATTTTTTTGATATGTTTTTATTTGTTAGGATGTACCCTGCTCTACCGATAACCTGCTTACTCTTATTTCTGCGCCTATCTAACTCCCCATCTATTTTTTCGTCGTTAGTAAATAGACTACCTAGATATACGTACTTGTCAACTTGTTCTAATCTCTCATCATTTAGGACAATGTTGCACATGGTTTTCTCACTTTTTCCCTCAAAAACCATGATTTTTGTTTTATTTACGTTAATTTTGAGTCTCATGTTCTTCATGCTTGTATTAAGTTTATTCAACATTCTTTACAAGTCCTCGACTGATTCTGCCATAATAATCTTGCCATCTGCGAAAGCTAACCCACGCACCTTGACTGTTTCGAGATCTACACCTTCTTCGTCGAAGAGGGCAGTTCTTAGACACTTATCCATGAATATGATAAATAGCCACGAGGACATAACGCATCCTTGTTTCACGCCTTGCATAATATGGAACCAGTCACTCAGTTTCCCAATTATTTGCTCTTTCATTCATAATCAAACCGACCCCTTTACTAAAATGTGATTCAACATCTAAAAATAATAATAATAATAATAATAATTTTTATTATTTAATTACATAATTATATAATTATTTAATTAATATTAATATTATTCAATTATGACAAGATTTGTCATAACATCTGACAAAAGACAAGTGACTACAAGCTATATCACATATAAGAGGGGAGTCTTCCAAGGAGACTCTCTAAGTCCGATACTTTTCTGCATCTCCCTCTTGCCTCTATCTATTGTGCTCCGAGGCAAAAGCTCTGGATACCTATGTGGCCCGCCGAACAAAAGAGAATATAAGGTCAACCACCTTTTATACATGGACGACCTTAAACTCTTTGCTTCCTCGAAAGAGGACCTTAACATCCTTGTGGAGGCGGTAAATAGGTACTCTAAAGCGATTGGCATGAGCTTCGGACTGGACAAGTGTGCCTGCGTCCACCTACACCAAGGAGGACTAGAAACTACATCATCGGGTCACGATCAGGATGTTCAACTCATCGGCGGAAATACCATTCAACATCTTGGTATTGGAGAAACATATACATATCTTGGAATACCGCAAGCGGAAACCCATGATGTGCTTGCGTTAAAAACGGCCCTTGGAAAAAGGTATCGCCAAATTCTCAGAAAAATTTGGGCTTCCGAATTATCTGGAAAGAATAAGATCCAGGCGACCAATATGCTGGCCGTTCCTATACTGCTCTACACGTTTGGTGCAGTAAAATGGAACGTCGATGAGTTGAAGCAACTTGACCGAAGCACACGCAAGATGATGACAATCCATCGAAGTCATCATCCTAGATCTTCCGTACCTCGAATATACCTCCCTCGAGATAAAGGGGGTAGAGGCTTGCTGAGCTTAGAGTGTCTTCATCGCAGAACGGTTCTGGCTACAGCCTGCTCAGTTCTAAACAGCACAGATTTTCTTATGTGACTAGTACATCAACATGAAGTCGTCAATGCTGCGGCGTTTCTATATCGTGCCGCAGATAGGGCCGCAGAGGAGCTTGGCCTCCCATTTGATTCCAGCGACACTACACATGGCCTAACATCACTAACACCTTTGGTGCTCAAAAGTCGTGTACAGGAAGCAGAACATACGCTTCTACTAAGAGAACATGCTGACAAGCCCCTTCATGGTAAATTCTACGGCATTATACGTAGAGAAGAGCTCTCGATGGGTCTGTCAAACATGTTTCTCAAGTCTGCTGGATTAAAATCGGAGACTGAGGGTTTTCTCTTTGCCTGTCAAGATGGCGTTATAGACACCTTAGTTTACCGCGAGCGCATAATGAATATACCTGTAGGCGATACCAACTGCCGAGCGTGCAAGCAAGAGCCAGAAACACTTGGACATGTTCTCAGTAGATGCTCAAAATATGCACGATACGGGTACATAGAGAGACACAATGCGGCTCTAAAAGTGTTATATTACCATCTGAGGCACTTCTATGGTGTTGATCTATTGCCCGTCTTGCCATACGCCCAGGGGGAACTCGAGTTCATTGTGGAGAATGATCAGTGTAAGATCTACTGGAATTTCTCATTCTCGACCACTCAACGTATCAGTGCTACGAAGCCTGATATTGTCCTCCAAGATCTGAAGAACAAGATCATTTACGTGATTGAATTCTCGGCACCAGCCGATGGTAATATCACGGCAAAGGAGGAAGAAAAACGGGCGAAATATCAAGCACTTCTTTTCGAGCTAAGCAGGCTCTACCAAGGCTTCAAAGTCCATCTTGTAGTTCTCATAATCGGCTGTCTTGGAGGTATGAAAGCTTCATTTATTAGCCAACTCAACAAGATTCCGGCTTGCCAGCGTCAGGCTCATTCCATCGCGAACCGGATGCAAAAGGCTGTTCTTCTGGGATCACTTCATCTGGTCCGTCAACACTGTTCCTCATAACATTCTACAAAGATTGGTAGCTCTAAAAAAGTATCCAGAGGTGAAACTTCATCTCCAACTGTCCCGTCTGCCGCGTAAGATCATCCGCGGCTAGAGACCTGACTCCAAGGAACAGTGTTGCCCGATGTTATCTCGCGTAAATTTCCCGCTCTTGCTTACCTTCTAGGACAGAAGGAGCAGAAGCGGATGACGTACACGTTCCAGTTGCGCCGGGATTGGTTGCTTTTAAAGAACCATGATCGTAGCTTCCGGAGCCTACAACTTCTCACGTATTAAAATAATAGATCTTTACTATGTTCCACGAAATATGTACATGAGCTTACAGAAAGAGATAGACGAGTGGACATAAAAGGCCGAGGTTCAGCTGAGCTGCTTTACAACCTAACCTATCTACTATCTACTATCTACTATCTACTATCTACTATCTACTATCTACTATCTACTATCTACTATCTACTATCTACTATCTACTATCTACTATCTACTATCTACTATCTACCTATCTACTCCTAACCACAATTCAAGTCCGCCTTCCAACACCCCATTCTCTATGTTTCTAATGTCGCATCCCTTTTTCTTTGTATCAGGTACACATATAATATCTAGCTTCCTTACGTGCATAGTTTCCCGTAATTCTCTTACCTTAAGATCATTCACCCCTCTATCATTTCAAACACCCAGTCTCCATTTATTGCCTGAAACTTGACATTAACCTTTACCGGGTGCATGCCTTTCGTCAATCAAAGTTTCAGTCCATTCTGACGCTATTTTATTGTTTGTATTATTCATTGCTCACTTTGCTCGCGCGATCAATAATATATTTATCTCGCGCTTCACGCTCGGTCTTTGTATCCCCCCCCCCACATTTGCGCACATAACTTTTAAAATTAAAGGTCAACTCATCGACAACTGTAATTTGGTGATTGTGAATTCTCTTTTGTTAAAGCTCCTTCGGTTTTAACGAACACATTGTCATCGCATGTCTCGTGCTTTGCACTCGATTTTGTCCGAAATGCGAACTTTTCACATTATGTTCGAAACTATTATATTAAATGTATATTATATTTATTTCTGTATCTCAAGCTGGTGCTGCTTATTCAGATATTGCAAAATAATGTATAAATATTATTTTTCATGATTACTTCAATATTTGCTGCTTATTTTGCGCTAATTTTTATTCCTAGCTACCCTGAAATATCTATAATTTCAATAAATTTATTTTATCATGATTCATAATATGTATTGGTATTGAAACATACGTATTTTCATTGTCTTGCTTTTATAATTAAAACAAAAGTGCACATCCTATACAAAAAAGTTGTTATTATACATTTTATTGCAACTTGTGTGGTTTTTCCAAAAACTTAATTTTTTTATTTTTATTCTTATTTTTTACGATTGAAAAAAAAATCTACTCGCCCTTTCAAAAAATCAAAAATAACGAAATTGTAGATCCTCTTTGAGTAAACAACTTTCGCCTATTAATTTTTTTCATAGCTTGTGTCGTTTGTCCAAAAATTAATTTTTTTTATTTTCAATGTTATTTTTTACGAATAAAAGAAAAACTAAGCGTCATATTAAAAAATGATTAGCAATAAATTTGTAGATATTTTTCGAGTGGACAATTTTTGTCTCCTTATCTCTTTTTGTATCTTGCATAGTTTTACCGCAAAATGAAATTTTTCATTTTTCATTATTTTTTGTGCGATCAAATTTTGAATTTTTGATTTTTCGAAAAAATTCAAAAATTTGTCATGATAATCTTGTAGGACTTACAAAAATAACGTTTTTTTTCTCATGAGGATAGATTGTTCGAGTTTCCGATTACTATGAATAACCGTACATAGAATTTTTAAATATTGAAAAAAAATGGTCTTAAAAATTTTCAAAATGCTCTAACTTTTTGAATTTTGATCCAAAATAGCTGGTTAACGAACTTGTTCTTACTTTTTAGGCCTTAAAAAAGTGTGCGAAAGCACAATCCAATCTGATTATTTTTCGAAAGTTATCGTGCCTACAGACTACAGACCGACTAAGTCAAATTTTACATGAAACCAATACCTTCTCAATGAGAATGTAAAAAAGTGAGCGTCGTATCAATAAGAGGGCAAATATTAAACATTATATTGTACTTATGTGGGTGTTCCAAAAAATTCATTTGTTTATTTTTATTGTTATTTTTGACGATGAAAACAATATTTACGTATCCTATCAAAAAATGGTTTGCAGCAAATTTGTAGATATAATTTAGGCGAACAATTTTTTCAATTAACATTTCATTGTAACTTGTGTCGTTTTTTCAAACATTTTTATTTTTTTATTCTTGATGTTATTTTGAACGATTTTTTACAATTAAAACAAAAACTGTTCGTCTTATCAAGAAATTATTTATAACAAATTTTTAGATCTTTTTGTATCTTGTTTTTTATTGTACAAAAATTATCCATCCAAAAAAGATCTACAAATTTGTTGTCAATTATTTTTTCAATAGGACGCACATTTTTTGTTTTATTCGTAAAATTTAATATGAAAAATAAAAAAATTGAATTTTTGGACAAATGACAAAAGCTATGAAAAAAATAAATATACAAAAGTTGTTCACCCAAAAAACAGCTGGACATTTGTTATGAATAATTTTTAGATAGGATGCGTAATTTTTGTTTTAATCGTAAAAAATAACATTACAACAAAAAGATTAGCTTTAACAAAAGAGAATTCACAATCACCAAATTACAGCTGTCGATACTTGACCTTTAATTATAAAAGGTCCGGGCACAAATATGGAGAATGTACAAAAACAGAGCGCGTAGCATGAGGTAAATTCATTATCGAGCGCGAAGCGCGAGATAAATATATTATCAAGCGCGAATTAAACAAAAACTTCGCATCATATCGAGAAATGTTTAATTTAAAATTTGTAAATCTTTTTTGGGTGAACAATTTTTGTTTGTACATATTTTTTGTATCTTTCAAAGTTTGGCCGCAAAATGAAATTTTTAATAACATTAGTCACGATAAAAAAAAACTATGCATCTGATTAAAAAATGGTTCAAGTCAAATTTTTATATCATTTTGCGAGGAGCGCTTTTTCTTTCCAAAGTTTTTTGTATATCTCGTATAATCTTGCTAAAAATGGATTTTTTTTTTAAAAGCTTTTTTGATGGATAAAACTAGAACCGTTGGTGAATGGTACACGAACTCATTCTTTCTTTTCTGGCCTTAAAATAATGTGCCAAAGGGCAATCGAATCGGATAAGTCCTTCAAAAGTTTATCTTGTCTACAGGCTACAACGACGACGACAACGACGACAGAAACTCAAGTAAAATCCGTTTTTTCTCAATCAATGAGTCCGAGAACGGCGATATTTGAGAAAATCGGCGAAACTCAATTTTCACATAAAACCAATGCCTTCTCATTGATATGAGAATGTAAAAATTTTGGATCACCTTATTCCTCATTCAAATCACTAAATTCCAGAAACTTTACAAAATTTATTGATTTTGCCTTATTCTCATGACTGATGAATTACTTTCATTAAAAGTTAATTAACCAAGAAATAAGTAAAAATACAAACAGGACATGATGAAAACACATAATCTTTTTATTATAAAAGAGTCTAAACACAAAAAAATGAGGAGTCCTAATCGAATAAGGAACTACTTAAAACTGAGTTCTAACTTTCTATCTTACATCTGAGAGATCTGAACTCAAGCTAACGGGCTAAAGCGAACCGAGAAACAATTTGGGTGAATCCTTTGTCGGCGATGCTCACGCGTGCTATGCATAATATTCAGTTTAAATTATCGGGGGATGTCCGATGCAGCTGCAGAACTCCCATAGCACCCTTGTGTTGTGCCAAGTAGGCGATTTAACATTCTGGTCGAAGAGAATTATTAGTTTATACGCTATTGGCTCTTTCCATGCCTTGTTCGATAAATTAATAAGTAGAGCATGAAACGTGCACTCAGAAAAATGTTTGTTTGAATCACTCAAATATCGGTGTGACCCTGTATCAAAGAAAAAATTTGTTTAATTCAAACAATCATTTTTCTGAGTGAGCATTTCTACATTGAACAAGAAGGATCGGACAAATAAAAATATATTGCATCAATGTTTATTATTATTCAATAGAATGTAATTGGTATATTCTTGAAATATACTGCTAAAAATATAAGAAGCTTAGATCTATTATCTTCGTTAATATATCGTGGGGGCCGTGCATAAATTACGCAGTCTTTTTTTGGGGGAGGGGGTGTCAACGATTTTTCAATGTGTTTTGCATGGGAAGTACGTGGTCAAAACCATTTCTTGAGTAAGATATTGTTAAGTCTGCGAATCACTAAAAACAAAAGTTAAAAAGATTGTATTGTAAACAGCTCTTTGTCAGTGTAATCCAGTGCTCACTGTATAGTACCTAGTACATTATATGTACAAAAATTATGGTACTTTATTGATCATTGTAACAGTATTACTTGTAATTTATCTGATAACATCAGTAGTGTCCAGTAATAATATTAATTATATTCACTCTAATAGTAATAAATTCCAGAAATAATCATAAATAAATAAACAAATAAGGGCTCATCCACAGATTACGTAATGTATTTTTCTGAAACTTTCATTCCACCCTCCATGTAAGAAAGCGTGAGATTTGCTCCGACGCCCCCCAATCGTACTAAGATTTTATAAACTTAGAAAATAAATTGTGTGAATAACAATAAATACCTAGTTTTACAAATATACAATTTTATCATTTCTTTAGGGCCTAAAATGTTGCTTAGTGCGACATTATTTTCTAAGGAAAATTTACAGTTTTCTAACCTAATGTTTTACAAGTCACAGGAGAAAATGTAATACATAGTGGGAAATATTATGTATAACTTTTCCGCCTGGGTATTAAAAATGAACTTCAATTATTATGTAAACTAATATTCTGTAGTCTGTAAATTATAAAAGTTCGTATTTATTGATTGATTGAAAGTTCATTCTTTTCGGTTGAAAAATCTATTATGAAATTTCTGGTTAAGAATAAATCGTTTTTTATTCAAACTTCAATTATTTTGTGGAAAATTCAACAATATTGTTAAAAAGTCATCCTTTTTGGTCTAAAATTCATCTTCTTGGCTTGTCAATTTTATTGAAATTTGTTTTCTTTTTTGGTTTAAAAATGGCTGTGTCTAGTCGTCCCGAAAAATTGGGTAAGTTGAAAAAGGGGATGGAATAGTCATCCCAAAAATTCGGGAGGACTAGCCAAGCTTATGAAAAATATTGGACTAGTCATCTCGAATTTCGGGACGACGAGACACTTCGTTTCAAAATTCATCTCTTTTTGAAAAAATTTAATTATTTTTAGTTAAAACTGCAACTGTCTGGATGAAAAATCACATTTTCGGGTTGAAAATTCAATTGTTTTGTAGAAACTCAACTACTTAGTCGAATGTTGAACTACTTTGTTGAAAATTTTTTTTTTTTGTCAAAGATTTAGTTAAAGGTCGAACATTTTTTAGTTAAAAATTCATTTCTCTGGCTGCAAATTTTACTACTTTAATAATCATTTCTTTTCCTTGGTTAGAAATTAACTGTTTTAAATAAAAATTTAACTACTCTTCTTCTTCATTATTCATAATGTGTCCCTTAAGGGTTTACATGATTTCCATTTCTTACAACACTTCCTTCTACATGTTTTATGAAATCTTATCCTTACTGTTTACAGTTATTGACACCTATTTACAGAGTATCTTATATCTATATCCTTATTTCTATTTTTTGGCGATAGCGCAATCTGGGACGTGTTAGCAAACGAAAGCGAGAGAGAGAGAGAGAGAGAGAGAGAGAGCGATAACGCAAACGCAACTTAATTTACTCATGCTATTATATAACCATTATGGCCAACGGCCATGCAACGCTGAAAAAACCAGTTCTCGTCAGATCACTGAAGTTAAGCAGCGTTGGGAGCGGCTAGTACTTGGATGAGTGCCCGTTCGAGAATACTGCGTGCTGTTGGCACATCGTGGGTGTGGTGAGCCCACACTTGTAGTAGTTATTTACTACAAGAAACTATCCACCTAGAAACACTACCCGAATCGGGTAGTGTCACGCCTACCCTGAAAGGGAAATGGCTTAATGGTATACTACTACTACTACTACTTACAAATCTTTACGCTACCCTAACACCCTCTAACTCCTTCATCCACTCTTCCTCCAAACCGTCCTCCCCTAGAATCTTTACCACATTCTGTTGCCACTGTTGCGTTGCGGATCACGACACAGGACAAGCTTATGCGTTAGCTTGCGTTAGTGATCACTCCTTGGAACTTTTATGAACAAGGATCTCGTAAATAAATCGTTAAATCGATTAAGGTAAAAATTCGTATTTATTTAAAAGGTAAATGTATGAAGGTTGAATGAATACACTTAATGTTTCGCGAGCGATTATTTTAGTTGTAGCCGATCAGAGAAAAGGGTTGTTCGTTTGGGTAACTCTCGTTGTCGACTGCCGATTTTAAGTGCCGAAATCGGTGTTCAAGGTGGGGTCGAAGATGACAAATTGAAGTGGGGGTGCTAGTGACGTAGTTGGTGACGTAGATATACAAATAGAAAATGTCCTGAAGTTCTGAGGATGAAACAGGCTACAGGGTTGAGGATTAGCAAGGGTCTAGCAGGGGCGGTAAAGAAAGTTACAGAGGCGACGAGCTGGACAATACCTTCAATAAAATTAGACGTCTGTTTCTCGAAATCATAAACGAGGATTTCGAAATAAGAGAATCTTGAAGACGGCAAACCAAACATCTGCCTGACCGTTATTAAAATTATGAGCTAGTAAATCGAGCTTGCTGATGGAAAAGGATAATTCTCTAACATACAGCTTTGAAGCAAAATAAGGAACTCGAAATCTAAACATTTTCGTTAAGCCGCAACAGCCACCTTCTTTTATCTTCCATTCCTCTCCTAAATCCTTCCCATACATGCTCCCATGTTTCCTCTTCCCATTCACAGATTCTGCACTTCCTGTTCTCTTTATTTTCCCAATACATACCTGCCCTTACCTCGTTTCCCAATCTAAATCTTGCTATTCTGGTCCATCTTTTCTCTCCCCATCCCTTTTCTAAATACTTTGGTACTCCTTCCTTTTTTATCATCTTATACCATTTATTATATTTTGATTCCTCAATCATCCCCCATCTTTCTATTAATTGCCTTTCTCTATCCTTTTCTTCCACTTCTTCATAGTTCACTTTGGTCCCGTCTTCTATACCTTTAGCCTTAAAGAACTCCCTAATTTCTTGTTCCCATCTCGTTAATTCCATCGCCCTCCCTCTCCCTTCTTCTACCTCCATCAAACACTTTCTCGCTAACTCCCCTCCCTTTCCCTCCCACAGCTTCGTCTCAAAATTCCAGGCCCTCTCTTCCGCTCTAGTACTTAATTTATCCCTTTGCGCTTCTTCTGCACCATATATCCCGGTGTCCTCCAGTCTACCCCTAGCGTCCACCTAATATACCTTTCTTGTAAACTCTGAATCTCTTTCCTTTGTTTCCATCCTCATATCTCTGCTCCATATCGTAATACCGGCCATACCAGCGTATCAAATAACCAGATTCTCCTATGATCTCCATTTGCTTGCAAAATTCAACTTTTTCGATACAAAATTCAACTTTTTTGGTAGAAAATTAATCCTCTGGGTTGAAACTTTAACTATTTGGTTGAAAATTGATGTATTTCGTTAAAATTTCGACTTTTTTAAAACAAATTTTTGTTGTTGAAAATTCAACTTTCGGGTAGAAAACTAATCTGTTTTAATTGAGGATTCCAGTATTTTATTGAAATTTGTATTTTTTGGTTTACTTTAACTGTTTTTGATTAGAATTCAAAATCTGTTTGGTTGAAGTATCAACTATTAAAATTATTGTCGAAAATTTCTCTTTTTGGGTTGAAAATTCAACCCATTGGTTGAATGTTGAATTACTTTCTTAAAAATTCATTTTCTTGGTTGAAAATTCATAATTTTAGTTGGAACTTCATTTATTTGCTTGTAGTAGTAGTAGTATACCATTAAGCCATTTCCCTTCAAAAATTCAAAAATTCATTCATTCAAACATTCAAAAGTTCAAAAATTATTTTTTTACTCAAAATTTTAATATTTATTTGGGAATGAAGTTTTTTCTTGAAAATTCAAATCTGTTGTAGCAATTTAGTCTTTCTTGGTTGAAAATTCCAGAATTTGGTAGAAAATTCAACTATATTGTAGGAAACTACTTCTTTTATTGAAAATTAATTTTTTTTAAATGACTATTTTACTATTCCATGTTAGGTTCAAAGTTGATCTTTGTAGCTCAAAAATTTAATTATTTGGTTAAAATTGTATTTAATTTGTTGAATATTCTTTTTCTTCAATAGAAAAGTAATCCTCTTGGTTGAAAATTCAACTATTTGGTAAAAAATGTATATATTTTGTTTAGAATTCGCCTTTATTAGTAGAAAATTAATGTTTTTGGTTGAAAATTCAATTATTTCGTTAATAATTCAACTGTTTTGTAGAAAGATCCTATTTTGGCTTGAAAATTTAACATTTTGAATGAATTTTTTTTCTGAATTGACTAAAAAATTTTCTTTGTTGAAAATTCGTCTTTTACATTTAAAAATTCAGCTCTTTTGGTAGAAATTTCATCTCTTTTTGGTTCAAAATGCAGCTTTTTGGCAAAAATTATTCACTTTAATTGAGGATTTAACTATTTTGTGAAAAATTTGCCTCTTTTATACATTTTAACTGTTTTGATTAAAAATTAAAATCTTCTTTCTTGGTTAAAATATCAGCTATTATATTTTTTATTGAGAATTCATATTTTTTGTTCGAAAATTCAATAACTTGTTTTAGGCACGTGGTTTAAAATTCCAGAAAAAACTGCGTTATTCATGCACGGCACCTTGATAGGGGAGTTTTGTCTAAAACGGTCACTCCGCTAAAATGGCCAGTCTTTAATAATTAACTAGTGAAAAGAAATAAACACCAGTTTTGGTACCAAAATATTGTGAAATGAAATACACACTGGTGGCAAATAATTTTAAACAATAAATATTTAAATTGACGTAATAAAATGTGATTATAGATTTAAACTACTTTATGATGGAATGTTACTTAAAAATTGAATTACATTATAATTATGATGTTAAAATTTTTTAGTAAAAAAAAAAAAAAAAAAAAAATTAAATTGAATTACATTATTGAATGTTTTACCATATGTTAATGTAAGCTTTGTAACAATTAATAATTCTGACTCAATAATTTGAAAATAAAATTAAATAGCGACTTGGATAAAATGTTCATAACCTTGTGTGCATAAATCGTTCAGCCGAAAGGGGTTTTGTGCGATCTGTCTACTTACGGTAGAAATAGTGGGCTGAATACTATGCCATATTAATCATTATTTATATATAATTATTCACTTGAGAAATAAGTACTTGAAGTTATTAATTTATAGTGTTCAAACTATTTTTATATAAGTTGAAGGTGAACAATACATTAAAACTTTAAACAAATTGGATAATCTTTCTAAATCAGTGTAGTGTTGTGACATAACCTCTCCATTCGTACCATCAATACTGTTAAAGTTTATTTTTCTGTTTTACCTCAAACGGACGACCTGATGGTTATGTAGCCTATTACAAGAAAGTTAGAATTTTTAAATGATTTATTGCGAAAAGCTTCATATTTTGAAACTATGTTTTTGATTTATTATTTTTACAACAATAATTTGTTTATAATTAATAATGTATTGTACCTTAAACCCTAATATAACGATATCCTATTTTAACTCATATTTCACAATATTTCGTCAAATTTCTATAATAAAAATGCTACCATGATAAACAAAATATTATAATGTGAGATTTAACAACGTTAGTGCTAAAGTTAACAGAACAATGAGCATGTATAAGCTAATTCTTTGACACTGAGCATTTCATCCGAGCTTGTTAATAAAACGAACAGAATTTAGACATTTTCTTTTTGCATTTTTAAGTGTATTCAAATGTATCGTACCCTCACTTTCTATGTTTGAAAATTGTAGAAAAAATGTCAAGGTCCGTTTATCAAACTTTTTTCCAAAAATTATTTAATTCCTGAAACTTTAAAGCTGATCAATGCCAAAGTGTTTATTTGAGACAAAATTGCCCTATGACAGTCCAAATTTAAAGAGAACAATTGAAATAGATATAGGTGAACCAATTGTATATTCCTTTGATTTACATTAAGAGAGTTGATAAATTAAAATGACATATGGTTACGACAGTCGTAAAAGCTACACATGTTGCAGTGGTGTAGGAAATATAGTTGGCGTACATTGCAATGCTTTCTGTAAATAGTGAAGCACTACTTCATAAATCATTCGAATTGTCACAGTCTCAACAAAGTTGTTGAAACTATCAGTGACAAGTTTTCAATCAAGAATATATTTCATTGTAAGCCTCGTGTGTATCCTAGGACTGTATAATTAGGAAATAATATACGTTTACTTTGCTCGTTCCAAACTCAATGCATGTGGGACTGACGGTGAATTATACAATGGCGAACAATAGTTAACATTTCCTCTGAACGTCACGTACATTCAGAGAGACTGACCACAAAGTTTCCATTCATTCGCCGAAATGTTTCTCAGATATTCATTGTTGCGTGTTTGCAGAGTATCTCAAGAACGTCAGCATGCGAGCATCCAATTATCAAGAAAATGAAATACTTCTTCCAAAAATACTTTTCTCGCGTGCATAAATATGTAAGAAGAAAAAGAAGAGATTCATTTCTAAAGAGCAGATATAAAATCCTTCGAAAGTTTATCAATCTTCTGAATTTTTTTCGAAATAATAATTTTAGTTAAATTAAAGCTTTAGCAGGAATAACGTTGG
>CAKNYM010041882.1:0-43056 GCA_932195095.1 Andricus curvator | reverse complement strand
TGCCTCACACTAATAAAGAGGTTATAGATTTATCGCCTGCAACCAAGGAGCTAGAGCCAACAGTCCCGAAACTCTTGGAGGAACTGGAAAATCAGGACATGCAATGTCAACACCTTGCTAGCGACTTTTAGAACAAAATTCGCTATTTAGAAGCGCAAAAGAAATTACAGCCTGCCTCAATTTCACAAAACCGTCCTCAGTGCGACTTGGCGCTGTATACCGCCCAGATGCTCACTTTTTAATAATTTATTGAATAAAATTTCATAATAATTAGTGCAATTTTATTAACTTATCCACTTTGAATTATAAAAGTTATCATAATTACCATTTGGGGTAGTGACAATCACTAAGAGGGGCATCACTGCGTCAGTGGAATATGAAGTCCAAAGGACTGTGGCATCGATGGGCATGTTTTCCCCAGGCATCCTTTTCCCAAAAAAATATTAGGTTCCTGACAATGTGACACTGACGGGCAAGCCTTCTCCGGGCATCACTTCGCAAGTGAAATATTAGGTCCAAGGCACAGTGGCACCGGCGGGCAAGACTTCCCCGCGCATCACTTCTCCAGTGAAATACTACGACTAAGGCACTGTGGCATCGATGGGCCAGTCTTCCCCGGGCGAGCAGTCCCCGGGCATCACATCCACAAAGAAAGATATGGTCCATGACAATGAGGCACCGACAGACAAGCCTTCTCGAAGCAGCACTTTCCCAGTTAAATATTAATACCATGGCACTGTGGCATCGATAGGCAAGTCTTCCCGCGCAAGGCTTTCCCGGGTATCACTTCCCCAGTGAAATTCAAATAATAAAAGACTACGGCATCGATTGTCAAGTCTTCCCTGAGCAATTCTTCCCCCGGCATCATATCCCTAAAGAAATAATAGGTCCATGGCAACGCGACACCCACGGTCAAAGCCTTCCCCGGGCATCACTGCCCCAGTCAAATATTGGGCCCAAGGCACTGTGGTTTCGGTGGGCAAGACTTACCAGGGCATCACTTCCGCAGTGAACCAAAAGACCAGGAGGCTATGAGACTATGAGACCAAGAGACTATAGCATCGATGGACAAGCCTTCCCCGGGCTCGACTTCTCCAGGCATCACTTCCCCAGTGAAATGTAAAGTTCATGACAATGTGACATCGAAGATCAAGCCTTTCCCGGGTATCACTTCCCCAGTGAAATATCTAGACCGAAAGACTATAGCATCTATGGGCAAGTCTTCCCCTGGCATCACTTGCCCATAGAAATATTAAAACCACGACCCTGTGGCATCGCCGTGCAAGTTTTCGCCGGGCAAGCCTTCCCCAGTAAAATATTATGTCCGTGATAATGTGGCATCAACGGATAAGCCTTGCCGGGCATTTTTCCCTCAGAGAAATATTGAGTAATAGGGCATCGACGGGCAAGACTCCCCCCTGTTAACACGTTTCCAGTGAAATCTTAATACCAAGAGGTTGTGTCATCAACGGTATACTCTGCAGCAGTCGGACTTTGTCTCCATCCGTTAGGTCTTGCATCTCACCCACATCAACTTAGGTTTATTTTATGTCATCTGATGGCAGTTGAACATTTAATTTTTATAAGATTATCGCGAGGTCAATTTACAACCACATTCGCAACTTTATATGTGGTTGTCAATTATTATTTTTTATTATTTCTTTTTGTACACAAAAATATATGCAGGTGGTAAGCGAGTCTAAGATTGAATGAACAATTGAGTGACTAGCTTGAAATTAAGCACGGTATTAGGCAAAGATGCGTTATGTCCTCTTGGCTGTTTATCACAATATTCTTGGTTAGGTTCCTGAGAATGGCTCTCTTCGACGAAGAAGGTGTGGATCTCGGGATAGTGGAGGGGCGTGGGTTAGCGTTTGCAGATGATGAGGTTGTTGCGGCATGATTAGTCGCATGCTTGCACAGAATGTTGATCAGACTGAATACTAGCATGAAGAACAGAAACCTAAAATTAACGTGAATGAAACAAAAATTATGGTGTTTGAAAAACGGGGTGAGAAAATAGAATGCAACATTGCCTGAATTGCTGAATAATATTTAACTCATTTGCTAAATATATGATATTCACTGATATCACTATGTTCAGTTCAAAGTAATAAAAGCCAATTGCAGAGTTCTATATTTCAGATTTCAGGATTTCAAAATTCGCTTCAAAGTCTATCCCACAGGAATAATAACAATATAATAATAATAATAATAGCTGAATAATTCAAGAGAAGAATATTACGTAAATACAAAAATATTTTACCTTTTTTATTTAACAAATGGACTATCTTAAAATATTTTGGCAAGAGCTATGTGTTTTCGATTGACTGTACTATAACTTTTTCATATTTATCAAGGTTTTCTAACTGATTATAGGGAATAGGAAGATTCGTTTTAGGGACAACGAATAGACACAAGCCATTATCTTCGATTATTCCGATGATGAACTCTTTAATCTGGTCTGTTACTACATCGTAATAGCCTGATCGCGGAAATAAAACACGACCTGGATTCCCAGAAGTTTGGTAATGTTTAACATTGCTAAGAACAATATGAGGAAGATCAAATTTGTCAAGATCCCACCCCTGTACCAATTCTGCAAAAATAAACCATAAGTCGGTAGTTATTTATTGAAATAACTATTGTACCAATTTAATAAATCAAAGTTTCAGTTTTCTGTAATTATTTAATATATCATGCTTATATTAGCATTTCTATTCATTAGCTTGTTTATGACATAGTAAAAAAATCTAGCAATAACCCACTGGAAATTATTTTCAATTGATTATTACATTACAGTTACGACAGGCGACAGGAAGTCATATAAGGTGATGAGTGTTTTGGGCAAAGAGGTGGAAGTCATGATTGATTCTGGCGATCTTCATCTAGCTCGATCAAGTTTCTGCGTACAGTTAGGGACTCCATCTCTTGGTCCTGAGGTCATCTCTTTTGGCAGTGTTGGAATCAATCAAGGTAACACACTGGAAGTTTCAAAGCGGACGTGATTAAATTAAAATTTCACGTAGTTCCAGATGATTTTATTTCTCACGACATCTTGATTGAAGGTGAACTTTCTGATTTAGTGAAGGTTAGACTGAAAAAAGGACAGGTGAGGTGTATGGAATTGGATGGCCCAGACCACGATGAGACAGGTCATGAAGCAGATTCATCTGATGAACGGAGCAGCACGGAAGTATCCCGCAAGGAAGTAATGCACGTTAACATTGATTTCAAAGGACCCCAATTTAATTCCCTGATGCAGCACATCAAGGATCCAATATTAAAAAAGAAAATAGAAGAACTTGTAGAAGGTTACACACCCGAAGCGACTGAAGATAGCGGAGTGAAGATAAGGATTGTTCTAAAAGATGAAATTCCAGTCTTTCAAAACCCTCGAAGACTATCAACGGAGCATAGGAAAGCGACGAATAAAATAATTGAGTCTTGGATACGAAAGGGAATCGCGAAAGAGAGCGTCTCTGATTATGCTAGTCCAGTGGTCCTGACGTCAAGAAAAAATGGAGAACCTCGTCTCTATGTGGACTACCGGATGCTTAATAAGAAGATTGTGAGGGATAGGTTTCCTCTCCCACTCATAGGGGACCTTCTCGAGAGATTACGAGGTGCGGTAGTATTTAGTACTCTTGACCTTAAGGATGGATTTTTCCACGTGCCGCTGGAAAATAAAAGCACCAAAACAGCACTCGTGGTGCCCGACGGGCATTACGAATTTTTACGAGTTCCATTTGGTCTCTGTAATTCTCCTGTCGTGTTTCACAGACACATCAGAGCGATATTTAGACCTCTCATTTCGGATGGAACAATACTGTCGTACCTAGACGACATAATAGTTCCTACCGAGACTGAAGAAGAAAATATCGAGAAACTGCAACTGGTTTTGGAATTGGCTAGTAAATACGGCCTAATCATAAATTGGAAGAAATGTACTTTATGAGTCAGAGAGGTAGAATACCTTAGCTACATAGTGAAAGGTGGAACCATCAGGCCATCAGAAGTTAAAACGAAGGCCATAATGGACCTCCCTAAACCTAAATCCATCAAAGAGATCCAGAGCTTTGTGGGATTAACGGGATATTTTAGGAAGTTCATTCCTCAATATGCCACGATAGCAAGGCCGCTAAATGAGCTATTGAAAGACGAGGTAAAATTCGAAATTGGACCAGAACAAGTGAGGGCCATCGGCAAGTTAAAGGCGATCCTGGCTCTCGGTCTCGGGGCCATTATGCTGCAAAAGGATTCTGAAGACGGTTTGATGCATCACATGTTTTTCGCAAGCTGGAAGACGTCCAATACAGAAGAACACTATACAAGTTACGAACTGGAAATTCTCGCGGTGGTTAAGGCTCTTGAAAAGTTTCGGTTATATTTACTCAATACCCCGATTAAGATCGTGACTGATTGTCATGCACCGTCGAACATCGGCCCCGTACCTCGATGCGACACGTGGATGCCTTGAGTAGGAATCCAGTATCCGTCTGCATCATTCAGGAGAAAAAAGATGGTCTGATTTCTCAAATCCTATGACTTACGACAAGGACAACAAATTCTCTTTGAAACGCGGAGTCTTATACCGGGGAAAACGCGGAAATATCCAACTGGTGGTGCCAAAAGCAATGCAACACGAGATCATCAAGCACGCACACGACAAAAGGCACTTCAGAGTACGGAAAACAGAATATGCAATCAAACAAGAGTGTTGGTTCCCTGGAATGCGAACCAAGATAGAAAGGCATATTCAACGCTGTATCAAGTGTATTCTCGCTGAGAAGATACACGAAAAAGCTCAAGCCTTTCTTAATCCAATCGACAAGGGCGTAAAACCACTTGATACGTACCACATCGATCATCTGGGTCCTATACCCTCTACAAAGAAGAATTATAGTCACGTATTCGTGGTAACGGATTCTTTCACCAAGTTCTCTTGGATTTATCCCACGAAATCAACAACAGCAGAACAGGCTATTGAAGGATTGAGAAGACAAGCACTCATTTTTGGTAAACCCAGACGTATAGTTTCCGATAGAGGAACTGCTTTCACCTCTAACGCATTTCAAAATTATTGAAAGTCTGGAGGTACGTTAATCAGCTACAAAAATACCTTAACTCATCCTTTCACAGAAGTATTGGCATGACCCCTTTTAAACTATTGATTGGAATAAATATGAGATTGAAAGATGATCTACAATTTCGCTCCATTCTAGAAGAAGAAACAATAGCCGCGTTTAACCAAGAGCGCTCTCAGCTCAGAGACGAAGCCATCTCCAAACTAACTAAAATTCAAAAGAAGAATAAAAAGACAGCTGTTCGCAAGCGAGAAATGGCTCACATCTACAAAGACGGATACCTGGTTCCAAAGTTTCTGGGTCCACACAAGGTTATATTGATACTTCGGAACGACCGTTACTTGGTCCAGAAAATTGAAGATCATGAAGGAACCATGAACCATTTCCGTACCAGCTCTACAGCAGACCATATGAAGAAGTGGCACAACTTCTTGTTGCAAATGCAGGATGGCCGATTGTGGGATATGATAATATTAATTATTCAGGTATCGATTATATTTAAATTTGTTTAGAAACATAAAGTTCAGATGTCGCTAAATGTCGCTCACAGCATTAAACTAGAGAGTAGAGTGGAAAGGGGCAGTCGAGTGAACATAGCGACAACCAGAGGTTTTGTGACAGATTGAGTCTGGGGTTTTCGATGATAATTACTGTTTAACTCTTGAAATAAACTGTTCATGGTGTATTTGAAATGTCCTGTCTTTTAATGAGGTCTCCGATCCTACAGTATCAATGCTATGGGTCAATCGATTCGTCTTGAATCAACACAACTTTTGTATTCTCGCATCAACTTTAAATTATGAGACAGAGAAAATTTTCACTATAAAAATCGATTTTAAAAATGTATAAATTACCACAACTTCCCTACTCTTTGATAAAATGCATTAATATTGGGGGTCAATCGATTCGTCTCGAACCAAGGAATCTTTTATATTCCTGCATCAACTTTGAATTATGTTGAAGAAACAAGTTTTACTGTAAAAAACCGTATTTTCAAATATTATGCATTACCATAGCTTCCTTACTCTTCAATAAAATGTAATAATATTATAGGTCAATCGATTCCTCTCAAATTAACACATCTTTTCTATTCTAGCATCAACTTTGAATTATGTTAAAAAAAATTATGTTATTTGAATTATGTTAAAAAAAATTTTTACTATAGAAAACCGATTTTCAAAATATATAAATTACCATAACTTGCCTAATTTTTAATAAAATTTATCAATATTATAGGTCAATCGATTCGTCTCGAACCAAGGAATCTTCTATATTCTTGCATCAACTTTGAACTATCCTAATGAAAAAAGTTTTACTATGAAAAACCGATGTTTGAAATATAATTGAGTGCTAAAAAAAATGCAATAAAACCTATTTTACTCGTGCGCATTATCTAGATTCAAATCGATCGATTCCACCTCCAGTATATTTCATGGGGGTCACAATGCACTGCTTTGAGATATGGTATTTTGCGTTAATTATTTATTGAGCATTCTCCGAACCTTCCTTGGGATAAAACCTTCTCTGCCTAATTCGTAAAATTCCAGCAGAAATTTCTAACACTGTGGAGATAAAACTTTAACACAATAAATTTTTCATTTAGTTTATTAAGCTTTTCCCTTCAGTACATAAAAGGTTGCCTGTGCAGATGACTGATTTTTTATTTCAAAAATGGGTCATCCTAATCCTCGTATATCTTGACCATCTCTATCTGTTCTTCACTCACTGAATGAAAAAACTTATTATTCAGAGGATGGTCAGTCGATATTGGTATAGTCACTCTGGCTGTACGAATGCTCGGATGAAGGTCGTCATGATCTATCCCTACTATAAATTTTTCATATTCTTCAGGGTTTTTAAGCTGGCTTTATTCAAACAAATAAATAATACATCATGTATTTATTCCCCTTCCTATAGAAATTAGTAGTTTTCCATTATTAATTTAGTAAATATTTTTTCTAATCCCTACTTCTGAGAATAAAAAAAAAAGATGTCAACTTTGTTGTTCAATAAAAAATTAGTTAACTCTTTTCAATCCAAACAAAAATACTTCTTTGAATTTAAAAAATTTTAATTTAAGAAAAAACCGTCGAAATCGAATGAATACTGTATGCTACCAATTAGTAGAATTTCAGTAAAAATGAAGCAAATTTCAAAAAATTTTAGATTCAGAAAGCATCTGTGCTTTGGGAGAAGAAGATTTATTTAAATTTGAACGATCTCAAGAAGCAAATGAGTATACATTACGGCAGTTAATGAAGCACTTAAATTTATAGATGTTATTCTATTTACCAAAAGAGATATTGAGAATCACTACGGTGAAAAACTGAATAACAGTCAAAGTCTTGATTTTCTTGAAAGACAGGAACCCTACTTATCAAGATAAGAGTTTAACTAAAAAATATTCTTCGCATTGTTCTAGTGTATCTTAAGCAAGTCACTATCCTATTTTTCCTTCTACATTATTTGTCATTAATAGCCATTTTTTCTGCGCTGAAATTGCGAAAATACTCCAAATATGTGAGATAACTATGTACAATTTGGAGGAACTGTAACATGTTTTTTCGCAGTGGAAATATAAATAATTTGTTGTGACTCACAAGTATTGAGAGATTTCGTGGGAGTTCAGAGATTTTCTAATATTTTCAGGTATTTTCATAGATTTTGAAGATTTAATTAAATTCTGAAAGATTTCAGGAAATTTGTTATAGATTTCAATAACGTGATGGGATAACGAAAAATGTTAAAGAATCTTGGATGTTTTAAAGAATATAAGGGAATTTTCAGGAGATTTCAAGGGCTCCAAGGGATTTTAAAGAATTTCAAGGGTTTTGAAATATTTTAGGTTATTTGAGATTCCGAGATGGCTCTCAGAGTATTTCAACGAATTTCCCCGGATTAGCAGAGGGAAACACACGAAATTTAGAATAATTTGCGGAAACTTTGGAAAAATGTACACATTTTCTCATCTGTTGCGAAACTGTAGTATTGATTTATTGTGATAATTTATTCCTTTTCAAATTTTAAAATCTTTGCTTCAAAAAGAACGTCCATATCGAATAAATAGTGTAGGCTAAAAATTTATTTGTCCACAGAAACTTGATTTGCTTCACTTTGCGACGTGGCGCTATATGGAATACGGGCGTGGAATGAATAGCAATTTTTATTAACTGATTCTTAGTGGTTCAGTTTTTTGTAGCTTAATTAGTACAGCTCTACTAAAAATTAGGCGAATTTCACTATTTTGTAGACTTAGAGAGCATTGTGCATTGACAGAAAAAGATTTATTTGAATTTGAACGATGTCGGAAAGCAAATAGGTATACATTACTACAATGAATAATGCACTTCAAATAATATATTTTATTGTAATTACCATCTGGTATAGTGAAAATCACAATGAAGAAACACAAAATAAAAATCACTTTCCTCATTTTTTTTAAATAAGGGAAGCCCAGTTATCAAGATCTTTGATAAGTGTTTAACTAATGAATATTCTTCGCATTTTGCCCGTGTACCTTATACAAGTCGCTGTCTCATTTGTCCTTCTACATTATTTGTATTTCATAAGTCTGTTATTTTCTATCTGAAATCGTAAAGATTGTTCAAATATAAGGTGTCGTTATGTACAATTTTGAGATAATCAAACAAGTTTTCATGCAGTAGAAAAATTAATAATTTCTTGTGAGTCATGAATGTGTTAGATTACATACTTTGATAATAATTACACAAACTGATGAATAATTGTCAACAGAGGCGAACTCACTTCACTTCAATTGTTATACATAAACCGATTTTTTGTAAATAATGGACAAGTATTACTTGTGACGCCGTAGAATTTCATATACATTTTACAACTAACAGAAATTTAGGGTTGATTAACTTATTAATTTGGTTTTTGAAAACCCTTGATATATTTTTCGCGATATCGGATGCTGCACCGTATTTTGAGATTTAGCCAACTGTTGGTTCAAGTTTTTTAATTTTAGGAACTGATTTTGCCTGTATTTCCCCTACTTCATAAAAATTCCGTTTTTGAGCTTGACCTATCAAGAATTTTGGTGTTTAGAAACTTTAGATGCCTTTTCATGCTTGGACCTTCTGAATATTCCCCGAATTTTTATCCTGCCCAGCTGAAAGTTCCTGTACAGGAAACTCGGAGGACACTGCATATCTTTTTGTACACGAACCTGTACAGGTAATCTTGAAGGTTTCTATGCAGGAATTTGGAGAAGGAAACTGTACATGATACTGCAGAGCAACCTGCACTGACATAGGAAACTTTGGAAGGATCCTGTACAGAAACGCATATGGGTTCCTTTGCAGAAAGCCATCACGAAACCTCATGTCGCTTACAGCTAAAAAGTAGCCTTACTTTTATTTCCTTGAAGATCCAACTTACTATCGAGCGAGCCAAGCCACTAGCGAACACTCGCGTATTAGTTCCTCAGGATCATGTACAGTTTCCATTTGCCGAATTTCTACACAGGAACCGTCGAGATTACCCGTACAGATTCGTCTGTAGGTTCGTGTACATAAAAATGTGCATGTATGGGAGCGAGGAATAGAGAGCCACCACTGGAAAGGTAATCGAGGACCTGTATGGACCGACAGCCTCCCATGACAGTACGAGGTCACTCTGCTCGTTCTTACTTCCGAAACCAGGATGCGGTGGTCTAATGAGGGCCTGTGGTCGTTGCCGGAACCAGCGAGATACCTTCGTATGGTATCCTTGTACGACACTCTAAGGAGGGCATCGAAATAAGACCCAACAGTATGGCGCAACCGATCAAAACCTTCTGATCGACGCGCATCGAAGTACGCCTAGGGAGGAGGATAATCCTAACCAGATGCCTTTAGAATTTATCAGAACCGGGTTTCCTCACGTCGACACCAGCATGAACCTAGGCGAAAGCAGCGAGCCTCCTCGTTTCTCTTTATGATTTATTCTCTCATCAAAAACAGCACTTCATAACGCCCAAAATCTCAAAGTTGTTGTCACAAACATGGATTGAGACGCATATTAAGATAGTTGCCAAAGATCAGGTCTTTGGAAAAAAAGTTTTCTATGATTTTAAGAATTGCAATTACATTATTATTTGTGTTTTCCAAAGAAACACGTTATTTCTAATCGAAAATGTTTCAAACTCACAAAGAAAAACTTAAATCAATAATAGTTTTCGTAAAATAAAAGGAGGTGCTTGGGGTTTCTATCGTGTGCAAAACTACAAACCTTGCCGACGTTTCGTGAACATTGCCGCTCACTTTTTTAGGGCTAACCTGAATATATATACTCTCTACGATGTCTGTGATTAGCCAGAGCGCCCAACCTGGGGGACTTGACGAACTTGATTGGCCCATCAAGACTTTTTTTTGAAAACCCGGGAGGACGGAAAGCCAAATTGGATTTGTATTATACCCATTGTCCCTATTGATGTTATTAGGGTGTTTTAAGATCTTGATTCCTTCTCTAAGTTTTCATCGCATCGACCCCCCGTCGCAGCAAAAAGCGATATTAGGAGCTTGACAAAAGTGGACAGGACTTCCCACAGGATGGCAAATTGAGACATAACACTTCATAGTGAAAAACGATATTAGCAACCTGGCAAAAGTGGACAAGTCTTCACACGGGGTGGCAAATTTAGACATCACTGACCACAGTAAGAAACGATGTTAGCAGCTTTGCAAAAGTGGACAAATTTTTCCACAGAGTGATAAATCGAGACATCACTCCTTACAGTGAAAAAATATAGCACAAGCCTGGCAAAAATGTAAAAGTATTCCCACAGGGTGACAAATTAGGACTTCACTTTCTACAGTGAAAAACGATATTAGTTGTCCGAAAAAAGTGGATAAGTCTTCTTACAGGGTGGAAAATTGAGACATTACTCCCTACTGCGAAAAACGATATTCAGCAGTCTGAAAAAAGTGGACAATTCTTCCCACAGGGTGGCAAATTGATACATCGCTCCTCGCAAAGAAAAACGACATTATTTGCCTGAAAAAAATGAATAAGTCTCACCGGAGGGTGGCAAATTGATGCATTACTTTTGAGAGGCATGTCTTTTATCGCCGTGGGAAGTGATGTCTCAATTTTCCACCCTGTAGGAAGACTTTCCCACTTTTGCCAGGCTGCGTATATAGTTTTCTACTGTGGGCAGTGATGTCTGAATTTACTACCCTGTGGAGAGACCTGTCCAATTTTTCTCAGCTGCTAAATATCATTTTTCACTGAGGGGAGTGATGTCCTGTGCAGGTTTGTCCGATATAGCCTGAACTCGGTCTATACTTTGGAGAGTGATGTCTCAAGTTGACTGACTCCACTAGGATGTCTTGACCTGTTGAGGGTCCCATTATGCTGGGTAGGGATCTCCAGACATGTCTGAAACGAGTGGGGAGACATGTCGCAGCATCTACATATTTCTTGTGATAATTATTTATCATTTCAAGTTTGAACTACTCGAGATGTGACACAGTTGGGATAGATGCTTCTGTATACATTTTCTCTACTTTCTTAGCCACATTATCAGCAATTCCTGAAAAGGGCATTCTCTATTCCCTCCGGAATCTGTTCCTCGTTTGAACCTTTCCTGTTGACAGCATAAGCTTACATCTTCAATAGAAGGTAAAATGTTGGAAAATCCAAAAAGGGAAAGTTACGGGAAAAAAATGTTTTGCTCTTTTATTTAAATATGGGCCATCATAATACAGTCCGGCACGAACTATATATTCTTCACGAATTTTTCTAACTGGTTTGAAAAACAGTTTATTCACAGCATGTTCAGCCGATACTGGTATGGGCGTCTTGGCTGTACCCAGACATGAATTATAGCATAGCTGTTCTACAGGATCTATCCGCGCTATAACTATATGATAATGCTCATGGTTTTCCAGCTGATCAGGTTGAATAGGACCTTTCGGAATCACTAGTGGACGAATGACATCATACTCGATTATTCCAATGACGAACTCGTGAGTCTTATCTGTTACTACGTCGTGAAAGCCTGATTCAGTCCGCATTATAGGTAAAACAAGACCTTGTATCCAAGCAGTTTGCCAATGTTTACATTCATAAGCTTAATGTGAGCAAGTTGATGTGATTCGTTGCCGTTCGGCAACACATCGAATGCTGCAAAAAGAAAGTATCAGTCGGTAATTATTTCTTGTAATAACTATCAAACTTCAAAAATCATAGTTTTAGTTGGAAAAAAAGTTGTTATATTAGGCACAAATTCCCACTTCTGGGAAAAAAACATCACTTTTAGAAAAGCATTGCTAATTCCGAAAGATAACTTTCGTTCGAAAATGTTTTAATACAGTAATAGTATATTTCGGTACATGAGGCCAAATAAGCGGTTTGCTCACTGCAAGTGTGAAGACCCATCACAAACTCGGAAGCGAGGCTTAGCCGAGTCGAAGGATTAGTGCTGTACCTTCACACTCGCAGTGAGAAAACTATCTATTTGAATTAACAAATTTGTTAAAAAATTTTGTATATACAATTATCAAATAGCATCTATATTCAATTAATCGTAATTTAACTTTAGGTTCTCTCACATTCTATGTTTTGATAAAATTTTAAGCTACGTTACTTTTCGAATTAGGGGGGGGGGGGAATGAAAAAACTAAGATTGTACGGTTGTCATCGAGGGGTGACGGGGTGATCAAAATATCCTGAAATTGGTAACGTAGTTTATGGAAGACCCCTAACGATAGAGAGAATTTTCTCACCGGTGAAAGAATTTTGCTCATCAATCTAAAAACATTTAACAACTGGTAGTTAACTGTAAAGTTACAAAAAAATGTCAACTTTATTGTTAAATACAAAATAATTCAAAAGTTTCTTAATCCAAACAAAGAAATCTTTTCTAACTTTCAAAATCTTTATTTATATACTATTTTGCCCCAATCTACGACGTGGCGATGTACACCACCTGAACCGCAACGTGGCACCATATGGAATGGAGTTGTCGAATAATGAGTAATTTTTTATTAAATAATCTTCATTATCACAGTTTTCATTAGTCAGTATATGTATGTATATTAGTGCAATTAAGAAAAGATACAAAAACTATAGAATTGATTATATTCACCAAAAGAGTTACTGAAAATCAGTATGGCGAAAAACAGAATAAAAGTTACAGTCCCTATTTTCTTGAGATACAGGAATTCCGCTTATCAAGAATTTGGCAAGAGTTTAACTAATGAATATTCTTCGCATTGTTCCAGTGTATCTGATACAAGTCATTTGTCCTTCTACATTATTTGTCTTCCAGAAGTCTGTTGTTTCCAAACTGAAATCGTAAAAATACCTCGAATATATGACATCATTATGCACAATTTAGAGAAAATAAAGCAAGTTTTTCCGCAATGAAGAGATAAATAATTAATAGTTTCTCTATCATTTTTGTAATTGAAATAAAACCAATATTGCCGAAATCGTGAAAACAATTTTTTGCTAATAATTTTTTTTTTTAACAAATAACTACATTTAGAGATTATTTACCTATTTTCAAAATTGGAATCAGTGGAAAAGTGAAAAAAAAAAATAGTTTTATAGAGTTTGAGAGTTTTTTCTCAAAAAATAATGTTTTTTGTTTCATAAACAATATCTGATAATATCATTTGAATTCCTGAAATCATAGCAAAATTGTTGTAAAATTTTGCAATTTTTTTTTGCAACTTAGCAGACAAAAATCTATTCTTGCGTTGTTTAACTAATTATTGGAAAATTAATTTGAATCGCCAAGTAATGCTATTTTCTTGGAACTTAATGATATTTTCCAATCAAGCCTTTTTATCAATTCGCAGCTCACTGGCTAGCAAATCAATTTTTTTAATTGAAATTTAGCCCTTCCAGCACGGCAAAATCTGCAACAGATATAGACGGTATAACCTATGAAATTATAAACGTGTTCTCAGACACTTCAAAGCGGTTTTTGCATGGACTCTTTAACGCCATGTTCAGGAAGTCGTCCTTTTCTGAGTCATGGTGTGATACCAGAGTCCATTTCATTCCCCAGGCGGGTAAAAAGGGTTTCGCCCAATTTCTCTGACGTCGAACTTCTGCAAATTGCTCGATAAACTGACTCAGAGGCGCTCTAATTACTCAACTGAGAGTAGGGATTGGCTGCCTGAGTTTCAGTACGCGTTTAGGAAAGAAAGTTCCTTCACGGACTGCGCGGCTGCGGTTGTGACAGATGTCATGACAGATTTTCCTCGCCGAAAAACTAATCAGGTAGTTGAGATACCTGGAGCTCTTGGGTAGACTTTCAACTTTGTGTCATTCTTCATAAGCAAAAGTCCTGTTTTTTACATGTTTTTTACATGAAATGGTAGCGATCCTAGATTCTCAGTGGTGACCTTTCTCAAGGTGTTGCCCTCTCTCCACTGTTATTAAATCTGATGCTGAGACGTCTGAAGGAGTGCCTTCCGATGGGAGTTAGGGTCACTTAGTACTCCGACGATGTTCTTCTCTATGTGACTTCGGATGGCATGCAGGACGCTCTGGTCCTGCTGCTGCAGGCTGTCTAGTCTCTTTCGCCATAATTCAGGAAGGTGGGCCTATTGATCTTTATGCCAAAATTCCAGCTCGACGCTTTTTCAAGATCAATGGATAGATTTCAGGATTGTGTACTGTCTTCTGGCGGTGCTATAATCACATGCCAACGCTCCCTTAAATACCTGGGGATTTGACTAGATAGGCGCATGACGTGGACGTTGCACATAAAGAGTATAAGAGCGAAGAGCTCAAGAGCAATAGACATCATGCGTGTGATCCCCAGGGTCACCGGGGGAGGGAGGTTTCCCCTACCATTCACCTCTTCCTCGGAGCGAGTGAGACTTGAGAATACTGGTTCGGGTCGTGTATGCTTCTTTACGAGTGACTCTTGAGTGCATAAGCCGCACTCCTATCTCTACTCTTTTTTCAAAGGCCGGGGAGGCTCCATTGTCGCTGAGAAGGACACTTCTGGCAAATAGATTTATCTTAAGGAATTTTTGCAGAAGCGGGAGCTCGCTGGTTGAGAGGCTCAGGCCGTTGACAGTGAACTCTACGACTAAAAGATTCAGGTTCTAAACGGAGCGTGATGGCCTCTTAATTGCTTTCAATCCCATGTTCTCCTTCATCCGTACCCTAAGGCGTGCGTACTTTGAAAAGGATTGGTCCAATCTGCTGGTTGTGGCTTCTACATCTCTGCCCGAAATCTGAGATATGGAGCTCGATCGAGAGATTATTCGTCTCCTTTGACGACCGAACTTCATGGGCTTTTCCAAGCCCTCACCAGGGTGCGGGGGAGGAATGGAGGGACGTAGTAATGTTTACGGAATCCGAAGTGTCTCTCATAGAAATAAGGGACAGATTCACAAACATACACATACACACCCTTGCACAGTTGGTGGGCAATGGGGCCGCTTTTGTGATTCATTTCGGGATCTCGATCCGCTTTTCCCATGTCTCCTCTTACGTGGGCTTATCTGGCAATGAGACTGCAGATGAGGTGGCAAGAGCGATGTTCACCGTACCTATGATAGCTTTAGGAGAGAACTTGGCTGGGGATGTTCGTGACATCTGCCAGCGCGATTCTGACGACTAGGTGGTCGGATGTTGACCCCACACAAGGACAAATGGCTCGCGTACCGAGTAGTTCGTACATATCACAGTCAAGACAAAAAGGCCATGGTTCCGAAGTTTCAATCTTATGAGGCGAAATATCAACCTTGTGCTGAGCCTCAGAACCTCACGTGTCTGCACGGGGGACCATTTTCATAGACGGGAATGATATATACCTGAGGGTTGCGAATGTAGGGCCGAGCTTCAGAAACTTTCACATTTTCTTCAACCGTGTCGTTTGCTCGCGCAGAGCCGGTCTGCGTTGCTCAGGTGCATAAACCGAATTTTCCTGGTCCTGCCGTCGGATCTCGTCAATAGTAAACACTTGATCTTTAATCCCACTGTGAAATCGGTGGGCGAGCTGGGTCACTTTTTGGGGGGGAATAAGAATCTAATTTTATATTTTTGACCAAAGTAATATCTTGCCTGGCCGGTTCCTTCTCTTCCTTCCATTTATTTGGCTTCAAATGAGATGAAATGGGCTGCCTTTGGGACATTTTTGAGGTCGGCTCGACATTGCTTGAATACCAGTAGAACTCCTTTAACAGGACTTGTATTTCGTTGGAGGGAAGCATAGGAGAATATCGAATTTTTGAAGAGACTGTTGTATTCTTTCTGACTATACGGTAGATAAATAACAATAATTGATATTTGCTTGCAACATAGCTATCTGAATCAAGAAGCGACAAAGAACAAGAAGATGTATGAATCATCACTCATGTTTATTCATTCATAGTGAAAGTATAATTTCAATTGTTCGGAAATCAGAAAAATGGTATTCTAGGTATGTTAGTCTTTTATTTTAGCCAGTACCGTGGCGGATTTAAAGTCAGATTTATTTACTATTAAACTACTTATAAGGTCACGCTGAAACGCTAGACTATTATTTGGAGTGCCCTTTTATCATATTAACCAATCTGTATATATTCATTTTTAATAATGGTTGGGTGGTGCATTTTCGTCTATCCTCCGAACTCGCCGAAACGGCCCGAGAAATTGGATTCCTCTCTGCCCGCATCCTTGACGGGGTGCGTTATGTTTTCGGCGACTTCGGAATGCGTGGAGGTGCTCCTTATAGGGATATATATGATATATGATGCACAGCTGGTGCTGATTGCGTGAAATATCTTACCCTGACTTCACTCTCATGTTACTTTAGTTTTGGACGTGTGTAATAGAGTTCTCGGTGAAAGGATTCAGTTATTTTGCGCGGAAGCTTGCTAGGTTCTAAGTTGATGAGTTTACTGTGCTGATGATCGGTCTGAGTGGAATTTTGTTCTTGTGAAAAGGTTGCCACGTGGATTTTGAAAAATAAAGGAACATTTTTTGCACCACTTTGGTTAGTTCTACATTTTATTTTCCTTTATAATGTATCATCAATATATAATATAAACCATGATAATTCTAGTTTTTTCCAACATTTTCTTTGCTTGTCTTTCAACTCAATCGCTTGAACAATAAATGATACAAATACAGATACAAAATTATAAAATTAAAATGGGTTATCCTAATATATTTTTGCACGAACTATCTGGTCTTCATCAACTGGTTTGAAAAACTTCTTATTCAGAGGATGGTTAGTCGCTATTGGTATAATCACGTTAGCAAAGTCTTCGTGAATCGTCCTATCTATCCGTACTATAACTCTTTTATATTTTTTAGGGTGTTTTAGCTGATTAAAGGGAAGAGGAATATTTCCTTTGGGAACCACTAATGGGCAGAAGACATTAGACTGGATTATTCCAACGACGAACTCGTGAATCTGATCTGTTACTGCAAAATGATAGCGTGTTGTTTCTAAAGGCAAAACACGACCTCGTCTGCCAGCAGTTAGTTAATGTTTAACATTCCTAATTTGAATGTGAGGAAGAGGAAGTTCTTGGCTTTCAATCAAATCGAATGCTGCAAGAAGAAAGTATAAGTCGGAAATGATTTATTGTAGTAACTATCAAATCAATTGGAAAAATCATGGTTTTAGCTAAAAAAAATAATTAGTACATCATGCATATATTTCCATTTCTATAACCTTCTTTCAACTAATGTAGCAACCCTAAATTAATTCATCTTGGTTCACTAAGAAATCAGTAGTTTTTAAAGGTTGGAAAAATAATGTTTTATTGTTATAAGCAAACTAATGAACAGAAGTTTTTTTTCGTGATACGCGATTATTAGCTCTTCCAGATCCATATCGTCCATATCGAATAAATAATGCAGGATAAACATTGATTTATTTACAGAACCTTTTTTTGCCCCACTGTGCGACGTGGAGATGTACATCGCCTAAACCGTGACGTGGCGCCATATGGAATGAAGGCGTCGAATAATTAGTAATTTTTTATGAATTAATATTCAGTGGCTCTATTTTCTCCAGCTTGATTAGTAGTATTTCACTAGTAATATTTACCAAAAGAGTAACTGGCAGTCAATAGGGTGAAACTGAAAATATAACTCAAAGTCATCATTTTTTCTAATAATGGAAGCTGACTTATCAAAAATATTTTAACTAATGAATCACCTTCGCATTGTTACAGTGAATATTATATTAGTCGCTGTTTCATTTGTCCTTTCAATTTATTTGCCTTTGATAGCTTTATTGCATGCCATACTAAGATCGCAAAGATACTTCAAACATACATATGACATCATTAAATACAATTTAGATATACTAACGTCTTTCTACACAGTGGAAAGATCAATAGTTTGTTGTGGATCATGATTGTTTTAGATCGCAAGCTTTGATAATGATTACACAAACTGATGAATAATTTTCAACGCTGGTAAATTCAAATCACTTTAATTAATATAGATTCAACTATATCCCATAAGGTCAAACTTTACCATAAAGGCATACCCTGATTTGCAAGAGAGGTCCTACAAGTCTTCTGGTTTGAAAAAATAATCTTCCAGGTATTCGTTCCTGAGGCAAATCAGTGCATCACATACACAAAGTATGTTATGAGCTGTCTCCTCGCGAAAATCACATTTTTGCAACGAGGATTGTCTCCCATCCTCATGTTGTTCAAATTTTTTCTCAGTCGGCAGTGTTGAGTACATGTATCAGATATTTAATTTCTAGAATGCATCATTTGTTTGGTTCTCTTCCAAAACCTCGCATGCTCCTCCAAAAGCCATTCACAAAGCCCCTTTCGCTGGTGCGTATGAGATACCGCAGTAGGGTTCCGGGCCAATTAGGGATTGTGAAGCTCCTGTCTTAGCCTTTGCATCTATTTTCTCATGTCCTCCAATATCTTCATCACCGGGAACCCAGATCAGACTGACCCAGTTTTTACCAGGAACCTTAAGAAGATCTTAAAAGCAACTCCACACTAGTCTGAGAGTAAACTTTCTAGATGCAAGAGCCTTGAGTGCTGCTTATCTGTCAGAACAGATGTCCATGTGCTGGCCTTCATGAGTCCATAGATTCCAGCCCCTTTTCCCAAGGAGTCTTTAGACCCTTCTGTGTAATGAACGAGACCACTGGTGTTAATAATCCTTTCCTTTCTCTTTTCATCATGCCATTCTTCCCTTTCAGGGAAGATGAACTTGAGGGGTTCCATAAAGGATAATTTTCTCAACATAACATCAGTTTACATAGCAAGAATGTTATCCTCGCATAGCATGCCCTTACTCAGGCCTCTTCAGCGACGAAAAATTCGGCTTCATAAACGTTGGAAACGGGACATCTGGAAAATGAGTCAATACGATTAAATTTCCCGTCGCTGAAGACCCTTTCCTAACGAGATATCTAGAATGTCCTCAAGAGCATTTGTTGGTGTTGTTTCCATAGCACCAGTGCTCGAGAAGCAATTTAATTTTCTTTAATTTAAACTTTGAATGATGTGAATCGGATGAAAATTCGATCAGCTACGATTCCAACCAACTTGAAAAACTGGGTTTTGAGAAAAACACGTAAAGTTTTCGCTCGTAAAAAGCATAAGTTTGTCAATATTCGCTGCTGTTTAAAGCTAATCTGCGATTCCTGGAGCATATAGTAGGCCTTCAGACTTCTCGAAGTACTGCTGCTTTTAATGTTTTGAAACACAATATAAAATACAAGCAACGAGAACGGAATACAATACAATATAATATAGTACGAGAGCTTGGTGTACACCGCACCAAACTATATTTCAAGGTGGTATTTGATTCTAGAACTTTGAGAATATATTCTCTACATGTGTTGGAAGATTTTTGGGCAAAAAAAATGAACAAGTCTATTTTGTGATTGGCTGGACTAGACTCCCCCCTTAAAAATAACATTAGGCTGCGATATATTGACAAGATCCAGAAATATTCGGAGCTGAAGCAGGAGATCCTGACCGTGTGGAGGGTGAACAAGGTCACCATCCACTCAGTTGTTATCTCCTTTATTGGAAACATTTATGCGATTGCGTACAAATCTTGGAAGAGCTGGTAGCTCGAAATGCGCTACATCTTATTCAGTAGGCATTATTGCTTAACACGTGCCACATCGTCCGATGTTTTCTGGGCGTGAATAATGATAGCGGCTGAAATCGTATACACACTGGGGAGCCCGTCTATAGGGATCCGACAATTACACTGGAGAGCCTTATAGGGATCCAACAATCATCCTGGAGAGCCCGTGGATGGGGTTTCAACATTCATCCTGGAGATCCCGTTAATAGGGATCAAAACATCCATCCTGGAGAGCCCTATACTCCAGGATGAATGTTTGTATGCCTATAAACGGGCTCTTCAGTATGAATGTTGGATCCCTATAAACGGGATCTCAAGGATGAATATTGGAACCCCATCCACGGGCTCTCCAGGATGAATGTTGGATTCCTATAAGGCTCTCAAATGTGATTGTCGGATCCCTATAGACGGGCTCTCCAGTGTGTATACTCGCGAATTATGACGAATGCGCAAGCAGAATATAGAGTTCCGAAACAACGACTGGCACAAGTGGGACGATGGTCGTGGGGGTTAAGGCGTAGGTTCTGGACCCACTCCGTCGGCTTGCGGGTTCGATTTTCGCCTCGCACTCTGGAAGAGCCTCGGCGGCCCATACGGTGAACACTAGCCTATCAAGGGAGTTGTTCACTTCCGGAGAGTCGTGGGACCGGTACCTCTAGAGAAAAAGTTTCTCTAAGTACTGTAACGTGGCATTAGTCCACGTATACAAATAATTTAAATTTTATTAAAATCCTATTTCAAGTCACTAATCTTGAGGCTCTAACTAAGAGTCACAATTCTGACAGTTGCCTGCGAGCAGCTGCAGTTGATTGGTTCGTGTAAAATGTACTCTCGAAGAACCAATCAATCAAAATTTCGAGTCAACCACCTGTCGACCATTATGATTGATCGACTGAAAACTTCAATTCACATTCAAAATCACCAAATAATTGTCCATATTACCTTTATTTTGTGGGATAAAATATTCCGAGAAAACCAGGATTGGAGGTTATAGGGCCCATATCAGCTGACAAGTCTGTCAGAATCTTCCAACAAATATATAGACCGGAGACGAAGGGCTCAGCACACACACACGCGCAAACGTCACTAGTGGTCAGGGGTCAGTGACAGATTCACTACGATGTAAACAAACCGGCGTGAACGAGCGCGCAGCCATGCTGCTGCACCATAGACTATAGCGTAGCGGACCATGTGGTCATTCTGCTTGTCCGTGCGCTACCTCGTGCCGTCCATTGTAGACGAATTTTCGCTCTCTCTATCCGCATGATCGTTGTCGACTCGTGACGTAACGCTTGCTTGCCGCCAGTTGCAAATGAATTCGCGCTCGATCTGCAGAATCGGTAATCTGCGCATGACGAAATGCATATTTGTAAGTCCTTGGGGACGAGCATCTTCGACCATCGTTACTGTTAGTTCGCCGCTGATGGAGAAAGCAGTAACAATTTTCTGTGACTTGTCAAAGTCTTCTTTCTCACTGTAATTCTCGACCACTAAAAATGCCACTGGGACGCGGTTCCCGACGGGGTCGTAGGGTTATCTCAGGTGATGTTTTAAACATTCATTTTTTTGCTCTTCACCTTTCTTCTGTGTTCGAAATATCTTGTTCCATTTTAAATTGACAATGTACGCGAGTGAGCTATAACAGCAAACAAAATTTACGAGTCGTCAGCAATGGCTGACCAGTGGCCGGTTCGCTAATTAGGGCTCTTAACGATTACGCTCGAAAAATGCATTCTCGCGAGTCCCATTTGGTTTAACTTCAGTGGTTCAAATAGAACTGGTCGGAATTCTCAGTCGCGCTTTCTCATCCAGGCGTAGAGTCAGTAATGAGGAATTTCAGAATTCGACTACGCCGTCTTGCAAAATGTCCAACGCCGGCTCGGTAGAATCCGGTCATTCATAACCATCATCACGGGCGCGTGCTAACCATTAACTCAGGACTCCCGCTTCGGAGAATATCGAGGAATGTCTTATAAACTAAAATTTGATCGTCGGAAACGTAAATTGGAATAATTGATGTGTAAGTAATTCGGCAGAAATATTAACTTGTAGCGAATTTTCAGGTAGATGAACTCCAGAGCCGGCTAATAACAGCCGAATAATGTTTGTGACCTGCGAAGTCAGTCGTGCGTTAACAATCGCGATATCCAGTTATTCTCCGAAAGTTGTGCGTTCCCGTGAATTCAACGCGTGGCAATCAAATATGGCCTACTGACAATTTGTAAATCGGGCTAGCAGTATCGGTCTCTTTTTACATTGATAAAATATAATCAATTTCACTACATTGAAAATGTATGAGTTGAATAGGTGGTGATTCGTGAATACTTATCATCCGAGAGTTGTGCTCTCCCGCGAATCGAGCTCGCGGCCATCAAACATGGCCGTCTGATAATTGGCAAATCGGGCGACTAGTATTTAGCTTCTAATATGTATCGGTAACCTGAAGTAAATTTTTTTATATTTTAAATATACGAGTTAAAATGGAAATGACTCGTGAACAATCATTACCCAGTAACGTGTGACGTCAATCCTGACCACTCCCCTCTCCGCTTCCCTTACATCTGAGCTATTAGGACGTAGTCACTCTAGAAAGGGAACAGAATATAACCCCTATCCATAAACTATTACAAATTAAATTACTATAGTAATAAAATAAAATAGTATCGATTCAAATTAAGGGTTATAGTACCTAAAGATGTTTCTCTTGGTGGTTCGGAACCCACCTTAAACTGTGCGTCCCCCTCTCACCACCAAGAAAGTGTGTGGGGGTGTGTACAGGAATAGCTTTTTCAAACATATTTTTCTAAGTTGAAACCTGCACTAAAGGCACCTTATGTCATAGAAAAGTTATTAAAATTAAGTCATTAGAAACCTATAATAATTGTCTGCGGAAAATATTTTGGTGAAGAAATTAGGCAGAACTTTCTTATCTGTTTCCGAAAAAGACCGGCTAGGGCATTGACGAAAGAACAAAGCCCTGGAAACATAATACATTGAGTTTTTATTATTATCTGTAATTACAAGTTACCCATAATATTTTAAGATGGCATTGTTTCAAAAACATTTTTTTCATTTTCTTAATTGATTGAATGACGGTGATGATAGTGGTGCACATGCTGTACTCTAAAATGATTTAAGATGGGGCGAAGACAGCCTACTGGAACTTCCCTCGTTTCTTCTGGGGTCAATCGGGTTATCGTTCGACTTTGCATGTTTATTTTTACCCGAAGTTTATAGCCAGTGCGATGAATATATGCATATATTCCAGCAAAGTAGTTAGTACTCTCCAATATTGCAAAGACGTCACCAGAAAATGTTGATAATACAATGTATTCTTGCTTTGGAATCGGCACATATTGATTCGCTCCTTCGCACAATAAAATTTCTTTATCTGCAGGAAAAGTGTATCTTTGAAGTTCAAATATCCGCTCCGGATTCTTAAAGGAAGTAAGCAGAATAAACTGCAGTTGGTCAAGTCCATATACAGATCCGTCTGAAGAACGAAGCCCGGTAGGTGGCGCCATGCACCTGAGAACAGGAGACCTGGGCCTTGGACAAAGAGAATTTAATTTTTAAACTTTTAAATTTATGATATAAAATAACTTAAAGTGGTGAAAAGCCAATCGGTTTTTCTACAATAATTATTGCGACATTATCGAAACATATTGTTACACCACTTTTTCGATATACTAGCATCAAGGATCGCGCGCTTGGAAAAAATTAACAGTTCATCAATTTTGCAAAGTTTTAGCATTTTTTATTCTCTTCCAAAATTTTGGAAATCTTTCGTAATGTTTCAAAATCTTCTTAAATATTCTCTAACAATTAATTTTTTTAAAATGAAGAATCACTTTTAATATTCTTCGGAATCTTAAGGTCATTTTTTTTCTATTTTGAAAGTTTTCAAAATTTTAAGAAACTTCTGAATCGTATTTCAAAGTCTTCAAAAATCTACATTGTATTTTAGGTTTTTTGAAATCTCTTTAAATTTTAGTTTTTTTTTTTAATTTTTCAGAAGCTTCTAAATATATTTTAAAATTATTATAATTTTGCCTAAAACTTTTAAAACATTCTGTGAAATTGAAGAAAAAAATTCGGAAAATTTTCCACATTCTTTTTTACCAATTTCGAAAATCTTTTGGATTCTTTTGAAATATTTTTACAAATAGTTCTAAATTGAAAAATTATTTGAAGTTCTCCCACCAATCTCAAGAAAAATTTTGTATTCTCTTGAATCTTCTCAAAATTCTTAAAAAGCTTCTGAGCTTTTCGTTCCAAATCTTTAAAAATCTACATTTTTTTATAACTCGATACAATAATTTTAAGTTCAAAATTATGTTTGTATATTTTCAAAACTTCGTGAATCTTTTGCAATGTTTAAAAATTTTGTCAAATATTCTCTTCTTCTAAATGTCTTGAAATAATTTGAATTTTTTCTAAAATTTTGAAATTCTGCAAAATTGAGAAAATTTGCTTCAAAATCTTCGTCACTCTTTTTTGTAATTTTAGGAAATTATTTAAAATCTTGTTGAATATTTTCTTAAAATTAGTTTATCAAAGTAAAAAATTTATTTCAATATTTCCTAGAATTTTGAAAAAAATTACAAATTTTATGTCAGAACCATGAAAAATCTACATTTTGTTTAAAATTGCTTACAATCTTATCACATTATAAACCATTTTCGAATTAACAGTGGAATTTTTTGATTCAAGTAAATTGAAAAACGTCGATGTAACTTAAAAAAAATTGAAGATAATTTTAAAGAATTCTAAAGAACTTGAAAGAAGTTAGGATAACAAAATAAGCATTCAGTGTGAATTTCAAGTGTATTTTTTTTAGTCAAATTGCAGTCACTTTCGAATAATTTGAGGGCAATTAAGAGAATTTGATGGAATTAATACCGAGTCAAGATATGTCAAAAGAAAATTCAAATAAATAGAACCCAATTTTTAAAATCAAGAAACATTCCCCTAGATTTAGATAAATGGGATTGAATAGAATTAGTAAATGAGAATCACATAAAATCCATAAGAATTCAAGGTCAACTTAAAAGTCTTCAAAATTAATTGAAAGAGATAAAAAATACTTTAAAGATCTATTAAATTTAGTAGATTTCAACAACATTGCAAAGAATTCAGAGTGAATTGTAAGGAATTTAATACTAGCTGTGAATCTAAAAATAGCTGTCAGGATTAGTTATTTTTTTCAATAATAGACAAACCAGAGGAGGACATATCATCTCACATGCAGCAAGTCTCTCTGCGGCATATCACAACTGTGGCATCTCTATCTAGCGGCTTCTCTCCCGCGCGGCATTTTTCACAGTAAAATTGACGTTTTTGCGACATCTCTCACCGCACCCCAGTGACTGGCCAAAGAAATATTGTTGTTCAAACACCTACCCCTTTTCCAACGTCTCGTGGGGGCGGGAAGGCACCCCTGTGACTAGCCACAGAAATAATATTGGTCCCCTTTCCACTGGTGAGAGATGCCGCAGGTGTGACTTGCCGCAGAGAGACTTGCCGCAGGTGAGATGATATGGACCCAACCAGAGTCTTTATTTTGATCAATTTAAAAATATAAATTTACAAAAAATACAAAATTGCAAAATAATACGAACAGTTTTTTAAATACAAAGACAAATCAGACAAATGAAATTTTGTATTCGAAATGATAATTTTTCGAGTTGGAAAAGGAAAGGGAAAAGTTCTGTCGCACCCTGTCCCTTTACCAGCTTCATGATTTCTTTACGAAAATTGACAGAATTATTGTTTTTGAAAATTGCTGATCGAAAGGTCTTCTCTGTTCTTGCATCAACTTTGAATTATGTTGAAGAAAAAAGTTTTACTATGAAAACCATATTTTTAAATATTATGCACTACCATCGCTTCCTTACTCTTCAATAGAATGTATAAATGTTATAGGTCAATCGATTCGTCTTGAATCAACACAACTTTTGTATTCTCGCATCAACTTTAAATTATCAGCATGATACAATTTTTACTAGAAAAATCGATTTGAAAAATATATAGATTACCATAACTCCCCTACACTTTGATAAAATTTATCATAACTGTAGGTCAATCGATTCGTCTCGAACCAAGAAATCTTTTATATTCTCGCATCAACTTTAAATTATGAGAATGAGAAAATGTTTACTAGAAAAATCGATTTTAAAAATATACAGATTACCATAACTTCCCTACTATTTATTAAAATTCATTATAATTGTAGGTCAATTGATTCGTCTGGAACCAAGGAATCTCTTATATGCTTGTATCAACTTTGAATTATGTTAATGAAAAAAGTTTTACTATAAAAACCTTATTTTCAAATATTATGCATAATCATAGCTTCCTTACTCTTCCATAAAATGTATTAATTTTAGAGGTCAATCGATTCGTCTTGAATCAACACATCTTTTCTGTTATTGCATCAACTCTGAATTATGTTGATGATAAAAGTTTTAGTAGATAAACGTTTATTTTTTAGCCTGCTGGCCTTAAAAAATTGACTTGCTTACACTTCAATTTTTTACAGAATTTTCTTACAACTAACCCTTAAAACTAACATCCTTCCACACCTTATATCTAACGCCGCTCGCTCTTATCGCATTGCCTTCCTCGCTTCGCCTCGCCTCGCTCGCATGTCCCTACTTTCTTGCTTGCCTCGCATTACCAAACTCTGCCTCCGCGACTAATACCTAATACTTATCTACTATTTACAATATTTACAATTACTTATATTTACTTCCTCCTCTATTTACAATCTTTCCTTCTCCATTCCTCTTCCTCCTTCCTTCTCTTCTTCTCCATCTTTCCCAATACTCCCTTCACCCATGCTACTGCCCTTTGTCCCCCCTTTCATGCATCAATACCTCCATGCTTATCCCACTCCTTTCCACCTCCACGCACTCCTCCAACCAGTGCTCCACTCTTGCCTCCCCCTTCCCACATAGTTCACACATCCTCTTTTCCCTAGCGAGCCAGAACCTATTGAAACCCTCCATGCAACCACATCTCATCCTCGCTATAAGCTCCTGACTTCCTTTCTCTCCTTTCTCACACAATTATTGCGCTCTCGCCCTTGGCATAATCCACACATAGTTCCCATTAAACCTTGTCTCTCTTATTCTCTCTTCCCCTGCTGTCTTCTCTCTCTCCATGCTGTTTTTCTTGACCAACTCATATACCTTCCTTCCTTCCTCATGCATCCTTCTCAATTCATCCATATGCAGTCCATTCGTTCTAAAATACCTTTCTCTTTCAACCTCCATCTTCCCACCCCTCTCCTGTTCTCCTTCTCCCACCAACACTCCCTAACCAGCTTACTTCCCCCCTCTTCCAAAAATTTCTCCTCATATTTACACGCTCGACTCCCCGCTAGAATCCCTACACTCGTTCTCCCCGTCTCCCTCCTGACAATATAATGAGGCGTGTTCTTTGCCAACCCCAGTGTCCACTTTACATATCTCTCCTGTATCCTATTTACCTCTTCGCTTTCCTTCCACCCCCACACCTCTACTCCACAAAATAGCACACTCATCACTAGTGAGTCAAACAATTTCATTCTCCTTCCAAAATCATCTGCGAATAACTTCTTTCCCAACCCTCACACCTGCCTTATCACCACATTTGCCCTCCTCACTCTCTCTTTTATGTGACCATCCACTCCGCCATTCCTCCGAAACAAGAAGCCCAGGTACACAAACTCTTTCACCGACTGCACCGCTTTTCCCTTCCACTTCCACTGCCCTTCCTTATCCCTTCCCCCTCCTTTTCTGAAAACCATAACCTTGGACTTTTCCGCATTCAGTTCTAACCTGTTCTTATCCAGGTATCTTCTCAACCTCTTCATCATTTCCTTTAAGGCCTCCTCGCTTTTTGCCAACAACACTATGTCATCTGCATACGCTAGCGACCAAATTCTAACCCCTCCTATCCTGACTCCTCCTACCACTCCGGCCTCCAGCTTACTTTCCATATCCGCAATTAAAATCGCAAAAAGCGTCGGGCTAAGCGGACACCCTTGTCTTAACCCCCTATCCATCCAGAATCCCTCCGAAATCCCCTGTCCTCCTCTTACCTTATCTTTGGTTTCTTCATATATCTCCCTTACCCTCTCGCTCAGGCCTCTTTCCACTCCCCTCTCCTCCATCGCCTCCCACAACCTCCCCCTATCCACCGACGGAAACGCGCCTTTTAGATCCACAACAAACGCGTACACTGTCGACCCCTTCTTCGCTAATTCTCTATCCACCACGTGCTGCAGAACGTAGATATTGTCGATAGTACTCCTACCTGTCCTAAAGCCCGCCTGCGTCTCTGGCAATATTCCTTTCCCCTCGACATCCTTCCGCAGCCTCTCCGCTACTACCATCGCGTATACTTTATACGCCGTATTCATTAGCGTAATCCCCCTATAATTTTCCTGCCTATCCCTCTCTCCTTTCTTATACAGAGGCACTATTATTCCTTCTCTCCACCCTCGTGGGAATCCCTCCCCCCTCCATACTTTCTTCACTACCTCCTTCAGCCTCTCCCTAACCTCTTGTGTACTAAACAGCCATGCTTGGTTCTCTAGCCCATCCAGCCCTGCCGATTTTGACCTTTTTAACTTCCTTATCTGTTTCTCTATCTCCTCGTCATTCAACTCCTCCATCTCTGCCTCCCCCGTTATTCTACTCCCATCATCTCTCTTCCTTGAATCTGAGCCCTGAAATGATTCTTTAAAAAACTCCCTCCACTCCTCACTCCCTATCTTGTCGCGTATCCCTACTCTACGCTTCCTAAACCTATTTATTATCTTCCAGACGTCCCCTTCTGTCTTAACGTTTCCTAACTCCTCCTCCAGCTCTTTCTGCTTTTCCTGTTCTTTCTTCTTACACATCAATCTAAACCCCTTCCTCATTTCTACGTACTCCTCCCTTTTCGCAGTACCCTCTTTGCACTTCTTATACTTCCTCTTCACCTTTCTTTTCATCTTTTTACATTCCCTATCCCACCATGGCTTCACCATTCCTTTCTTCTTCTTTTTGAATACCTTCTTTTGCACGCAGCCTTTCACTTTCTCTGTTAAATCCTCCCATATCTCTTCCACCGTCTCCCCTTCGAAGCGTACCTTCCCTAACTGCTCCTTATATTTCTCTATCGCCTCCCTCGTCCAGCTAAACCTCTCCCCCGTCGACACTTCTTCCCGACCTTGCCTTCCGCCCTTCTCACCCCTTATCCACAACCCTAATGGCTGATGGTCTGATTCTACCCTCCCTTCTACTGCGAATCTCTCCATCTCCTCCCACCCTTGCATATTCATTTTCAAAATATACAAATTGCCATAACTTCCCAACTCTTTGAGAAAATTTATTATAATTGTAGGTCAATCGGTTCGTCTCGAACCAAGGAATCTTTTAAGCTAATACATCAACTTTGAATTATGCTAATGATATAAATATTTTTAGAAATCCTTCAGTCAGTTCCAAGATATTAGTAGGAAAATGAGCCCTCCAAATTTGATCAATTTATCTGCAACCGTTTTCAAGTTATCGTGTTCACAAAAAAGTGCGACATCTACACACACATCTGGACAATTGTTTAAACATTGTTTTAGACATTTTGAAATTGAGGAAGGTTTAATTAAACAAATTAAAATGTTTTAGAAGATGTTTCCATTATAAAGCTTCCTCTATGAGGAAGCAAGAATGTAATAAAACTCATAAAGCCTTGGGTCCTTGGCTTCCGTTTATCAAAAGAAGCGACTGAAGTATTATTTCTATTTGAAAAAGCTACTATACTGACTTAAAGAGTAACTTACCTATCACTGTCGTTCACATGCTCGATTCTGAAATCAGTTGAAATGCGGTGTGGGAAGCCTACTGGAATTTCCTCGGTTTGATCTGGGGTCAATGGGGTAATCGAGCCGCTTTCTATGTTTATTTTTGCCCGTGATTTACGTTTGACACTGGGATTATGTTTATATATTCCAGCAAGTGTATTATTACTCGTCAATATTCCAAATACGTCACCATCGGATGTTGATAGAACAATTTGTTCTTGGGCTGGCACGGGCATATAAACATTACGTCTTTCGAATACTTTAATTCCTTTATCCGCAGGAAAAGTGTACCTTCGAAGTTCGAAAAGCCGATTCGGATTTTTTTTCGAAATAAGCCGAATAAATTGAAGCTGGTCAAGTCTATATCCAACCACTTCAGAAAAAGCAACCCCGGTAGATGGAGCTACATTTCTGGCAGAAGGAGACCTGGACCTTGCGCGAAGAGAACTGGCAGGATAAACAGACCTGGCAGGAGAATTTTGTCGGTCAGAAGAAGATGGGCCCTCGCGAGAAACACCAGGAAAAGGGGCGTCAATAGGCAAACCATCAAATTGTAAACTTAATTCTGCAAGAAGAAACAGACGAAGATTCTAGAACATCGAATTTCATAAAAGTCCCGTCGTAATAAGATTAATTAGAATTTTAATGAGAAACTATTGATAGAAAAGTATAAGATTCCTATGCGAAGAGAATTTGATAAAAATTTCTGGCATTCTGAAACATTAAGTTAAATATTTGTGCTGATAAGATTTGATGGATTTTCAGTGAGAAACTTTTGTCAGAACAGTAAACAATTACGCAAAGGATAAAATTAGATAGAAATAACCGACATGGAAGTATACGATTTTTGAGATAGTATTTTATAGTCATTCCCTAGATTCCAGAACAAAGAAATTGATACAAGTCTTTTACTGATAAGATTTAATAGAGTTTGAGTGAAAAGATATTGATAGAAAGGTATAGGTTAGATAGAAAGGTTTGAAAAAAATGGTTAAATGAGTAGATAGGGCGCCCTGCCGCCCAAATTACTTTTCTGATATTATATTATAAATAAATTATATATAAATATAGTATAGTATCATATTCACCAATAGAACTAAGTATCACCGTCAAGATAAAGACCACAGTATAAACGATCCTCATATTTGGAAATCAGAGGAAAAACTGATTTGTACGTTAATGAAGAATGTGCTTATCAGTGTATCAAATTATTATTCTGGTGTTTCATCAGAGTTTATATATGTGATCTCAGTTTTTATGACATTAATTATAAGCGTCAAACTCGTTCTGCTTGGAAATAACAAAGAGCTGTATTATTACCTCCCTAATTTTTTTTTATCTCTATGATAATAAAATTTAAATAAATACCTAGAAGCTATTTTTATTTCCAAAAGTAATATTTCAATTCTATAAAATATAATTAATGCCATTATTAACGTGCCACAGGGGTTCAGGAATGCTAAAAATTATTATTCATTTTTGAAACCATATATCTCTATATTTCCTTTTTTTAATTCTGAAAATTTATTCTTCTTTTGTTCCTCAAAAAATAATTTTGTTTTTGTTTTTATTTATTTATTTTGTTCAATTTTTTTCATTTCAAATTCTCAATATAAAATATAAACCTACTATTTTTATTGCTCAAACAATTTTCAATCAATAGCATTTTGAAATGAGCAGTTTGAATGTCGAAAACATTAAGAATTAGACAATTTCTAGAAGCTTAAAATTCAATGGTTTTCAAATTATCAATTCCACATGTAAGTTTCTCAAACATGAACGAATACAAACAATTTGTATTTTTAATATTGTGAATGGCTTCAAAAATAAATTAGAAGATTTTTATGTTTCAAATCCGAGTTTAATTGCAACAAAAACGGTTATTTTCGACCCAATAGTTGAATTTTGAGACGAGAAAAAGAAAACACGAATTCATCTGGAATAGACAAATTTTCTACGAAATAGTTGAATCCTAAACCCAAAAAGATAAATTTTCAACCAGTTGTATTTAAAGAAAAAATATTTCATACTTTCCTAAACAGACGAATTTTCTACAAAAGAAGTATATATTTTAACCAAAAAATTTATATTTTTGACACTATACATGATGTATCTAACAGGAAGATTAATTTTTGCTACCAAATACGAAGAATTTTCAAATAAATTCTAGTTAAATTCTAGGCTATTCTGCAATTTTATGAAATTATTTGAAATGTTAAAAAATATTTTTTATCATTTTCATAAAATTAATTTTTCAAAATGAGAAATTAAAGTCAAATTTTCCCGGTATCTTCAAAAAAAAATTATTATTTGAAAACAATTAAAATTTCTTCAAAAGCTTCCAAATTTTCTTTAAAAATCTTCAAAAATGTAAATTTTGTTATAAATTTTCTGAAATCTTTTCAAGTTCAAATTAAGTTCGAATATTTTCACAACTTGTAAAACTTTGAAATATTTTTTGAAATAATTCCCAAGATTATTTTCAAATCCTGAAAAAACGAAGAAAATATATGATAAATAAAAAATACAAAAAAGTACAGAAGAGGATTAGGGAGGGAAAGGGGAAACAGGATGCGAAAAAAAAAGTTGAAATTGGCCTATAATGCCAAAATACTGTTTAAACAATACTTACATGTTCAAATACGTAGCTAGTAGTAAGGTATGACTATGGGGCGCCATTATGGTCGTGGCCTAATCCCCCTGTCTACCTCACGCCCCGCGCTGGCGTCGACGCCTCGCAGTAGTAGAAATTGAATTCTTTTGATAACAATGCAACTGTTTTTAAACAAATTAATTCTTGTTTAAAAATTAAAAATTGTTTAAAAATTAATAAATGTAGAGAGTATGATAGTTTCGAAATGGAAAGTACGACCTGCCATTGGAACACAATCGGATCGCCTCTGTCTACCTCATGAGATAGAAAGAGAGATTTTGAAACTATCGTTTCGAATTCGATCGTACCTCGTTTTCCATCTCACATGGTAGAAAGAGAGGTCCGGTCGACTTCAAGCATCGGAGTCCCACTGCAGCGTTTCGCAACTTCAAACTGTCAAGTTTCGACGTGGGAATTGTGAAAACTGTGTTTTTCGTAGACAGTTAACCTAATATTTATAAAAGTAAGTGATTTTCTGTCAAATAACTTTTTCGTATGTCTGGCTATGAAACTGCGTCATGCATTATGCGTTACGCAAAAGTGCGTGCTTCCCACTTTAAGTGTTTCGCGAGTTTTGTTGCTAAAAAGTGATCTACTTTTGGATGCGGCGGTCTTCGAATTGTTTAATCATTGGTTTCACAGCGTCAGCTGCATTCTATTAGAAAAGAATAATAAAACGACTATTTATCTTGAATATATTTTTTTTAATTAAACAAATATTTGGAGATTAAAAATAATTCTGAGCAACTGACCCAAAAAGCTTATTTTAATTTGTCTGTGTCCTTAGCTACTCTGCTTGCAGTGGAATAATACCACTTTTTCGGCATCTGATAAAAAAATCCTTTGATTTCCTAAGATAGCTTATCTTTTCTGCGAAATTATTAAAAGGTGTTATGTAAATATAGGAACCTGAAGAAACATATTTTGCAATTTTTTTTCGCCATATTCTTTATTTTTCTCTATAATATATCATCAAAATGTAACTTAAACCATGATAATTTGAGTACTTTCAATCATTTCCTTCACTTTTTATTCTGCGCAATCGCGTGAACAATAAACGTACAAATCTCCATACTTCCTATACATTGACCGAAGTTGGGTGGGACTGACGGTATGGCAGATACAAAATTATAAAATAAAGTCGATTTTGTCCCGTTTATAGTGTAATATTTCTCAATGAAGATGCTTAGCGGCTGAATAATTCAAGAAAGGAAAGTTATAAAATTACACAAATATCTTTTTATTAATCAAGTTGGCCATCCTAATATATCTTGGCACGTTCCATCTGTCCAAAACTAACTGGACCAAAGAACTTTTATTCAGAGAATGTCCAGTCGATATTGGTATGGTCACGCTGGCCATTCGGCCATCTATCCGGACCAGAACTTTTTCATATTTATCCGGGTTTTCTCGCTGATCATGGGGAATAGGAAGATTTCCTTTAAGAACCACTAATGGGCAAAAACCATAAGCTTAAATAACTCCAACGATGAACTCGTGATTCTGATCTGTCACTACTACCTGGTAGCCTGTTCCTAAAGGAAAAACACGACCTGGATGCCCTGAAGTTTGGTAGTGTTTAACATTCCTAAGTTCAATGTGAGGAAGATTGAAGTCTTCAAGATTTTGAGGTTCTTGAACTAATTCTGCGAAAATAAAGCATAAGTCGGGAATTATTTATTGAATCAATTATTATCATAATTAATTAAATCATTAATTTTTAAATTATTCCATATAGCTTCATTAAGAAATTAGTGATCTTCCACTAATGATTAAGTCAATGTTTCGACTAATTGAATAATTATATTTAGATGCTCTTTTTTAGAAGCCGTAAGTTTTTGAGTGGTATCAGGAAGTTTTTTAGTAGTAAGTTAAATAAATAATTATTTAAAAAATAATTATTTATGAATCCACTCTGCGTGGCACCGAAGACGTTTTTGTTAATTTTTTTTCAAAATTGTTGAACTTTAGGTAGTCATCACGTAGAAGTATACATTTTTCAACAATTAAAGATGAATCCTCACCAAATATAGTGAAATTATGAAAAGTGTAAAACAAATTTTCTGGCATAGAAAACCTATTTCGAAGTTGACATTTTTGGAGAAAAAAATCTTTCATCGTGCATCACGCTTAAAAAGCCTGTTTAAAGTTATTGTTTCCTCGACTTAAGATTTCTGTTAAGAAAAATGTCAGAGTGGCTGAAAGTGTTTTGCAATATTAACGACGGCGATATGGGTCATGGAATATGGATCCGCCTTTTTTGCCAGGGGAGAGGAAAACTGCATAAAACTACCAAGAAGAATATGGATCCCCCTTTTCAATTATAAATTTTTTATTTTAGATTCGATATCAGTGACCCGAAAACCCCCAACTGTCAATTTTTAGTCAGACCGGTTTTGGTTTACAATTTTGGGCCACCATATTGAATCCGCAATATTGAGTTTGGCCCCACATTAATATCCGTGTTGAATTTCGATTAAGTATGGAAAAATTGATAAAAAATAAGTCTAGAGTATCAAATTTAGAATCTAAGCGTCTAGAGTAATCGAAGAACGATTTTTTTGCCAAAAATTCCAACTTCGACGTAGATTTTCAAGGTAAAAATGTTTTCTAAACGTTTTTTATACTTTTCTTACATTCAGTGAAGATTCATCTTCAATTTCTGGAAAGTACATTGCTCTAAATGATTCCAATCTAAAGCTCTACGATCTTGAGACCAAATTTCCAAAAACCGTGAACTGGGCGACGCGGCTTTTAATAAGTTTTGAGAGAAGAAAATTTATTGTGAATGTGAACGACTTTGAGGAGCAAATAAGTTCATTTCTGCAATTAAAAAACAAAAACTTTAAATCACAGATGTTATAATTACCAACAGGGACAGTAAAAATCACGATGGCGAAACACAGAATGAAAAGCACAGTCCTCATTTTTTTTTAAATAATGGAAGCCTAGTTATCAAGAATTTTGATAAGAATTTAAGTAATGAATATTCTTCGAATTCTTCCAGCGTATCTTACACTAAACGCCGTCTCATTTGGCCTTCTGAATTATTTGTTTTTCATAATTCTTTCTTCTCACTGAAATGGTACAAATACTTCAAATTTATGACATTATTATGTACAATTTAGAGGGACCAAAAAAAGATTTCACGCAATGGAAAGATAAATAATTTGTTGCGATAATATTCACACGAACTGATGTCCAATGCGAATTGATGCCAGCAAGATCACGTGCGGATCAGATATTTAGCTTGAGAAAGATCACAGAAAAAATGTTCAAAATGAACAATAAAATTATCTGTGCATTTGTTGATCTGGAAAAAAGCGTTTGATAAGGTGGATCGGCTTAGAAGTTCTGAGTGAGTATGTATTCAATGGATGGCTCCTAGAAGCAAGCGTAAGTTTAAATGGACAACTGAGTGACTGATTTGATATTAGGCAAGGTGTTAGGCAAGGGTGCGTTATGTCCTCTTGGATGTTTATTATATTTATGATTATGTGCCTTAGAATGGCCTTCTTTGACGACCAAGGTGTGGATCTCGGGACAGTGAAGGTACGTGGGTTAGCGTTTGCAGATGATGATGCTGTTAACACACAATTAGTCTCAGGATTGCAGAGAATGTTAAACAGACTGAACGCTAGCATGAAAAATGCAACATTGCCTTAGACCAAGAGAGGATTGAACAAGTTGATAAGTACGTGTATCTTAGTAGTTTATTTACTGCTGACGGAAAGATTGATTGCCTGGCGGATAAACGAGGTTAAGCATATTATCGGCAAAAATATTTTACTTTTTTCATTTAACAAATGGGCCATTCTAAAATATTCGGGCAAGAACAAACTGTATGTGTTCTCGATTGATTGGATGGAAAAACCTATTATTCAGCGCATGCTCAGTCGATACTGGTATAGTCACGTTGGCAATCTCGTTATAATCTATCCGCACTATAACGTTTTCATATTTATCAGGTTTTTCTAACTGATTATGGGGAATAGGAAGATTTCCTTCAGGTACCACTAACGGACACAAATTATTATCTTCGATTATTCCAACGCTGAACTCTTTAACCTGATCTGTTACGAAATGGTAATATCCTGATCGTAAATGTAAAACACGGCCTCGTCTTTCAGCAGTTTGGTAATGTTTAACATTCCTAAGAAAAATATGCGGAAGATCAAATCCGTCAAGATCCCACCGCTGTACTAATTCTGCAAAAATAAACCATAAGTTGAAAGCTATTTATTGAATTCACTATTATAGTAATTTAATAAATCATTTTTCTGGTTTAAGAAAAATTGTTTAATCTATCATGCTTATATTAGCATTTCTTTTCATTAGCTTGTTTATGACATAGTAAAAAATCTAACAATAACCCACTGGAAATTATTTTCAATTAATTATTACATTGCAGTTACGACAGGCGACAGGAAGTCATATAAGAAGATGAGTGTTTTGGGCAAAGAGGTGGAAGCCATGATTGATTCTGGTAGCTATCTTCATCTAGGTCGATCGAGTTTCTGCGTACAGTTAGGGACTCCATCTCTTGATCCTGAGGTCATCTCTTTTGGCAGTGTTGGAATCAATCAAGGTAACACACTGGAAGTTTCAAAGCGGAGTTGATTAAATTACAAGTTCACGTAGTTCCAGATGATTTTATTTCCCACGATATCTTGATTGGAGGTGAACTTTCTGATTTAGTGGAGGTTAGACTGAAAAAAAGACAGGTGAGGTGTCTGGAATTGGATAGCTCAGACCACAATGCGACAGGTCATAGAGCAGATTCATCTGATGAACCAAGCAGCACGGAAGTATCCAGTAAAGAAGTAATAAACGTTAACATTAATTTTAAAGGACCCGAATTTAATTCCCTGACGCAGCACATCAAGGATCCAATATTAAAAAAGAAAATAGAAGAACTTGTAGAAGGTTACAAACCCGAAGCGACTGAAGATAGCGGTGTGAAGATGAGGATTGTTCTAAAAGATGAAATTCCAGTCTTTCAAAACCCTCGAAGACTATCAGCGGAGCATAGGAAAACGACAAACGAAATAATTGAGTCTTGGAAACAAGAGGGAATCGCGAAAGAGAGCGTGTCTGATTATACTAGTCCAATGGTCCTGACGTCAAGAAAAAATGGAGAACCTCGTCTCTGTGTGGACTATTGGATGCTCAATAGGAAGATTGTAAGGGATAGGTTTCCTCTCCCACTCATAGAGGACGTTCTCGACAGATTACAAGGTGCGGTAGTATTTAGTACTCTTGACCTTAAGGGTGGATTTTTCCACGTGCTGCTGGAAAAGGAAAGCACCAAATTTACAGCATTCGAGGTGCCAGACGGGCATTACGAATTCTTACGAGTTTCATTTGGTCTCTGTAATTCTCCTGCCGTGTTTCAAAGACACATCAGAGCGATATTTAGACCTCTCATTTCGGATGGAACAATACTGTCGTACCTAGACGGCATAATACTTCCTACCGAGACTGAAGAAGAAAATATCGAGAAACTGCAACTCGTTTTGGAATTGGTTAGTACATGCGGCCTAATCATAAATTGGAAGAAATATACTTTATGAGTCAGAGAGGTAGAATACCCTAGATACATAGTGAAAGGTGGAACCATCAGGCCATCAGAAGTTAGAACGAAGGCCGTAATGGACCTCCCTAAACCTAAATCCATCAAAGAGATCCAGAGCTTTGTGGGATTAACGGGATATTTCAGAAAGTTCATTCCTCAATATGCCACGATAGCAAGGCCGCTAACTGAGCTATTAAAAGACGAGGTAAAATTCGAATTTGGACCAGAACAAGTGAGGGCAGTCGATGCGTTAAAGGCGATCCTGGCACGAGCACCCGTGATTAAATTATATAGGATAGGAGCAGAGACGGAACTCCACACGGACGAATCAAAACTCGGTCTCGGGGCCATTATGCTGCAAATGGATTCCGCAGACGGTTTGATGCATCACATATTTTTCGCAAGCTGGAAGACGTCCAATACAGAAGAACACTATACAAGTTACGAACTGGAAATTCTCGCTTTGGTTAAGGCTCTTGAAAAGTTTCGGGTATATTTACTCAATATCCCGATAAAGATCGTGACTGATTGTCGTGCTTCTGCACAGGCAATGAGCAAGAAACAGACATGCCTCCGAGTGCAAAGATGGGCTATATTAATTGAGAGTTTTCAATATACCATCGAACATCGGCCCGGTACGTCGATGCGACACGTGGATGCCTTGAGTAGGAATCCAGTATCCGTCTTCATCATTCAGGAGAAAAAAGATGGTCTGATTTGTCAAATACAGACGGCTCAAGAAGAAGAAGCAGAGTTAAAGAAGATCATCGAAGCTATGAGTGACGACAAGGACAACGAATTCTCTTTGAAATGCGGAGTCTTATACCGGGAAAAAGACGGAAACATCCAACTGGTGATACCAAAAGCAATGCAACACGAGTTCATCAAGCAAGCACACGACAAAGGGCACTTCGGAGTACGGAAAACAGATTATGCAATCGAACAAGAGTGTTGGTTCCCTGGAATGCGAACCAAGATAGAAAGGCATATTCAGAGCTGTATCAAGTGTATTCTCGCTGAGAAGATACACGGAAAAGCTCAAGGCTATCTCAATCCAATCGACAAGGGCGTAAAACCACTTGATACGTACCACATCGATCATCTGGGTCCTATACCCTCTACGAAGAAGAATTATCATCATGTAAATCGACAACAGCAGAACAGGCTATTGAACGATTGAGAAGACAAGCACTCATTTTTGGTAAACCCAGACGTATAGTTTTCGATAGAGGAATTGTTTTCACCTCTAACGCATTTCAAAATTATTGCAAGTCTGAAGGTACGTTAATCAGCTACAACAATACTTTAACTCATCCTTTCACAGAAGTATTGGCATGACACCTTTTAAACTATTGATTGAAGCGAATATGAGATTCGTCTTGAACCTAGGAATCTTCTATATTCTTGCATCAAATTTGAATTATGCTAATGAAAAAAGTTTTACTATGAAAAACCGATGTTTGAAATATTATTGAGTGCTAAAAAAATTCAATAAAACCTATTTTACACGTGCGCATTATCTAGATTCAAATCGATCGATTCCACCTTCAGTATATTTCATGGGGGTCACAATGCACTGCTCCGAGATATGGTATTTTGCGTTTATTATTTATTGAACATTCTCCGAACCATCTTTGGGATAAAACCTTCTCTGCCTGCTTCGTAAAATTTCAGCAGAAATTTCTAACATTGTGGAGATGAAACTCTAACACAATAAATTTGTCATTCACTTTATTAAGCTTTTCTGTTCAGTACATAAAACGTTGCCTGCGCAGCTGATTGATTTTTTATTTCAAAAATGGGTCATCCTCATCTATCTTGGCAAGCTCTATCTGTTCTTCCCTCACTGAATGAAAAAACTTATTATTCAGAGGAATGGTCAGTCGATATTGGTATAGTCACTCTGGCTGTACGAAGGCCCAGAGAAGGTTGTCATGATTTATCCGTACTATAACTTTTTCATATTTCTTACGGTTTTTCAGCTGGCTTTGGAAAATAGAACGCTTCCCTTTAGGAATTACTAATGGACAAAAAAAATCAGATTTGATTACTCCAACGATGAACTCGTGAACTGGATCTGTTACTACGTTGAGCTGAGATCCTCTGCTTAATTGTAAAACACGACCGGGATTCCCCGGAGTTTGGTAATGATAAACATCCAAAAGTTGAATGAGAGGTTCATTAGAATCTACCAATAAAAAAGAGAATGCTGCAAAAAGAAATTATAATTCAGAAATTATTCATTACATTATATATATATATAATTGATTTAGTAAATATTTCGTCTAATCCCTTCTTCTGATGATAAAAAAAAGATGTCAACTTTGTTGTTCAATTGAAAATTGGTTAACTTCTTTCAATCCAAACAAAAATACCTGTTTGAATTTAAAAAATTGCAATTTAAGAAAAAAAAGTCGAAATCGAATGAAAACTGTATGCTACCAATTGATTCGTCCATAGAAACTTTGTTTGTCCCATTATGCGACGTTGCGCTGTAAAACGCCAAACCGCGACGTAGCACCATATGGAATGGAGGCGTCGAAAAATGAGTACCTTTTTATTAATTAATATTTAGTGGCTCAGTTTTCTGTAGTTTAATTAGTCACATTTCAGTAAAAATGAAGCAATTTTCAAAAAATTTCAGATTCAGAGAGCACTGTGCTTTGGGAGAAGAAGATTCATTTAAATTTGAACGATCTCAAGAAGCAAATGAGTATACATTACGGCAGATAATGAAGCCCTTAAATTTATAGATTTTATTCTATTTACCAAAAGGGATATTGAGAATCACTACGGTGAAAAACTGAATAACAGTCAAAGTCTTCATTTTCGTGAAAGACACGAACCCCACTTATCAAGATAAGAGTTTAACAAAAAAATATTCTTCACATTGTTCTAGTGTATTTTAAGCAATTCACTATCTCATTTGTCCTTCTAATTTATTTGTCATTGATAGCGCTTTTTTTTCTACGCTGAAATCGCGATAATACTTAAAATATATGAGATAACTATTTACTGTAGGTATTTAAGGTTATTTGGGTGTCGGAGGTGGCTCTCAGAGTATTTCAATGAATTTCCTCAGATGGGCGGTGGGAAACACACGAAATTTAGAATAATTTGCGAAACTTTCGAGAAATGTACACATTTTCTCATCTGTTAAGAAACTGCAGAAGCCTGGTGCCCCTTCAGTATCCGACACAAACCAACCATGGCTATTTCGGTTTTAGTACTTTTCCTATACTCCCTCTGCATTGAACAAAGTTTAGTGGGACTGACGTTAAAATTCTTCTCTTCAACTAACGACGACTTGACTAATTATTTTGGACTCATCATCTTACGACGACTGGCTAATTATTTTAAACATGATTTTTACTCGCAAAATGCATTTCTTGCATCAACTTGGCAGTTGAACGTATACATTAAATAAATAATAATGCAGCTGAAGGTAAAGTTTGAGAAAGAATCATTGGCAAGCCGAAAAAGTTGTCTTTTTAAAAGAAGGTCCACTTTGATCAAGCATATTTGTAATATCATAAATATTTATTCAAATGTTATGAATGTAATCTCTACCTTATTCTTATACGAATCCAGGCATACCATATAAGTATAATTTTCAGCAATACTTTCAGGTAAACTAGCCGCGAGAAGTGGAAACAAAGTTTGAAATGTTGAAAATACTCGAACTGAATTTTCGTCTAATCGAAACTTTTTATTGGGATAGTTTCACAATATATTCGATATCACGAGGCGGATAAAAATTATCCGTCGTCGCATAATTGAAGCTGTCAAGTGTTTGCAACGTATGTTGGCTAAGATACTGGAACACTTGTAAAAAACAATGTTCGACAAATTTTGTGTTGGCTGCATGCCTCGTATTCACAAGTCGAAATATTCATAACGTTCTCAGACAATTTTTTCCATTCAATCGGTAAAACCTTCGGTATTTTCGCTGGCGAGTGATTAACAAAGTAATAATTTGTTTATAATTGATAATGTTGCCGCTTCACGAACGTTTTGCAAATTTAATACAGGATAGAGACTTATTTTATAATTAGACACTCAAGTTTGCAAAATGTTTTCAATTGTCGTGAAGCAATGAGGGGCAAATTTTGGAAATTAATTTTTTTTAACAAATAGCCGACCCGATCACGTTTGGAAAAATTTTATTCTATGCTCAACATATGAAAAAACAACTATACTAAATGTTGCTAAATGTTGCCTCGCGCTACACGCTCGTTCATTGTACATAACCACATTTCTAAACAGGACTTTTAAAATTAAAGGTCAAAATATCGACAACTGATTTAGTGATTGTGAATTCTCTTTTGCTGAAGCTCCTTCGGCTTCAGCAAACACATTCTCATCACGTGACTCGTGAGAAAAAAATTTTAAGATATAATTTAAAAACAAATTTGATATTAAACATTCTATTGCACCTTGTGCCTTCTTATCCAAAAATTTAATTCGTTTATTTGTAATGTCATTTTTCACGATTAAAACAAAAACTGTGCATCTTATCCAAAAATGATTAATTACAAATTTGTAGCTCTTCTTTGGGTGGATTACTTTTGCTCATTTATTTCTTTTGTACCTTGTGTCGTTTGCCAAAAATGTGATTTTTCTATTTTTGATGTTATTTTTTACGAACGAAACAAAAACTACACGTCAAATGAAAAAGTGATTTTTAACGAATTTGTAGATCTTTTTTGGATGCATAATTTTTGTCCGTTCATCTTTTCTCGTATTTTACATATATTGACCGTACTGAGTGATAATTAACTTAGTACTAACATCATATTAGATGTGCAAACTATTTACTAGGTGGCAGCATTCACAATGATAAACAAACTTTTTTTTTTTTTTT
>CAKNYM010041881.1:0-34062 GCA_932195095.1 Andricus curvator | reverse complement strand
ACGAACCCGAACAAAGGGACAGTTTGTCTTTTTTATTTTTCGTTTGGAAGCGCATTCCTTGAACAGACAACAATGTAATTTTTTGCGAATGCAGCGCCATCTGGAGCGAATCGAAAAATAAGTTTCAAGGAGAAGTTACATATTCTTTTATGGAGAATCTGAATCTGAAATAAAAAATATGGGTTCCCATTTGAAATTTTAAAGTTATCCCCCTTCTTGTCCCCAGGGGGTGGGGCGTGGGGTAAATTTTTGCGGGGCCGCTTTTCTCCCTCGAAAATGAAAAGTTTTTATTAAAGACATTTTTTTCGTTAGATGCGTATTTCTTGAGATATTTCGATGTATCAAGATAAAAGAAAAATATTAGTTTTTAAAAATTCTTTTTAAAAATTGTTGTTAAGAATACAGTTTGTATATTAAGATTTCAATCACCTTCAATAATCATTATTCATTATCTTAAATATGTAATAGTGTACATTTAAATGATACTTAAGCAATTATGCAATATGTATTGTAATTTCCTACATCTTTGATTCAAAAATTATTATTTTCTGAATTCAATTCTGTAATTTCAATTTAAGTCCAAACCGTGATTCTGTTTAGAAACTAGTTAAAATCTGGACAGTCTTCATTCATATATTCAAATTCGTAACGAACTTCTAGATATCGCCAAGACTGAGACTAGACAGCAGAAAGGTTTGCATCACACAGCAAAACTACACAGCGCCAGTGTAGCGCCAGGTTAGTATTGCTTGAATAGACAGGCTTGAGAAAAACTGTACTGGCTTTAACAGAATTCAAGACTGCCATGCAATTTTTTTACACGGGTAATGGTCACTATTTTTGCATAAGACTGTTTATAAAATGTCAGGTCATTCTTTATAATACACTGCAGTCCCGCTTTACCAGCCGTGTCGGGGGTACCCTCAATGGCCTCGATGATGAATCGGGACTCTCAAAACCGTAAACAATCAGGGCAGTCCGAACCATTCCTGTTGGAGTTTTGTCAAAAAACAAAAAAAAATTTTTCTTTCTATTTTTGCCATTTTGGTTTTATAATATCATAATGAACGTGAATATAACAGGGTGGCCATTTTAATCGAAGAAAAAAATTCCCGGTCATTTCCCGGTTTTTTCTTGGTTTGCAAACATTTTGCACGGTCAATAAAATTAAAAAATTCGAACTCTGAAGCTAAGCATTTCGCCATTTGAAGGAATAAAAAAAAAAAAATTAAAGCACTCAAAGTGGAACTCTTGAATTTTGAACTTTTTAAATTGAAGTTTAAGTTTTTGATTTCAAAAATTTTGAATTCGAATTATCAATAATTTGCACGTATCAAATGAAAGGTTTTACAACTTTTCAATTAAATAATTTTAAATGAAATGCAGATAAACTGCAAAATTTAGAATTTCTAACTTTTATAAATTATAGAGTTCAAAGATTCAAATTAAATTCAAAAATATAAATCCACGGTATCATTTTCAATGCTCTAAATTGAACAATCAATCAATGAACTTTAAAATGTTCAAAATTATATTATTTTAAGCAATTTTAAGCTAGAAACATTGAAAATTAAATTTTTTTCAACTGAACACTTCGCAAATTAGGAGTTAAATTCTTTTCATTTCCAATAGTTAAAACGTCCTTGAAAAGCTTCAAAATGTTATTTCCAAATCTTGAGAAATCTAGAAGTTGTTTTAAATTTTTTCAAATTTAAAATTATTTTTGAATTTTTTTCAGAACATCTAAATATTTTAATAAATAATAAATGTTAAATGATACATGTTTTTTATCAAAAATTTTCAACTTTAAACGCTTTTAATTTTTAATTGTTCAAGTCATCTAGACTGAATTTTAAAACGCCCAGCCCAGGGTACTGCCTGCTTTTTTTATACACCCCTGCGTTGTTGCGGAGTGGCTCCGCTGACCACGTAGCGCCTCTCTCTCGCCCCCTTGCACTACCTTGTCTGGTCTATCGAGAACGGGTATAGCGGGACTGCAGTGTAATGTATCCTTCTATGAAATGAGGGGATATTATTGAATACTGAAGATAGAATCAAATGAATCGCTGAAATACTAATTTTTTTCGATATCTTACAATATTTTTAGCTGTTCTGTACATATTTTTAGAAGACTTTTGAAAGTTTTATTAAGTTTTATGGCCGTATGTGATGTCACACGACCCATTGTGTGCACATTTAATTAAAGAAGGTTCAAAATAATAATCCGGCTTATATTTTCAACCAATTAAACCTTCTTTTTTAACGGAAGCTAAATAAATTCTTAAGAGACCTGTGCTAGCCGATTTTTAAGAGAAGTTGATAAATTTTTTTTCAAGTATAAACCTAATTAAAACAAATTTCAAAAAATGACCTCAAACTTACAAAAATTGCACAAACAGCGAATTTCATTCATGCAATTTGTTTATAACAGTCATATTTTTCATAAAATGATAATGTACTGCTCCGGAATATCACTGACAAAGAAATTGAAATAATTTTCCGAAAAAGAATCTCAAACTTTCAAAAATTGCTTAAACTCTGCATTTGTTTATATTATTCTTTTATAACAATGAAAAATATACTTGCACTTATTTTATAATGCTTTTACATAAATTGAAATTGGATGACAAACAAAAGTCAAATTATTTATTTATTATAAATTCTCAATTGTTATTTTGCGAATCTGCAATTGTCACTCAAACTGAACCAATTATGCATTGTTAATGCATTGGAAACTCGAACATTTGAATTCTTGAAAAGTTTATACTTGCATGAAAGAAATTGATCAACTTAAAAAAAATTGGCTCTTACAGATCTCTTGAGAATTTATTTAGCGTTCGTTAAAGAAAAACTTCGAAATCGATTAAAAATATAAGTCGGAATATTATTTTGAACATTTTTTTATGCAATGTCCACGCTGCGGCCTCTAGGTTCATTCATTTTATTTTTATTTTAGTTACATTTTCGACAAATACGACTTCTTCCAAATTTGAACTATTTTTGAAATCTTAAATGATTGAAAATATGATTTCATCCTAGGCTAATTAATTTTAGAGAAAAAATTACAATTTTGATTAATATTTTGGCTCATTTCTTAATATTTCTTTCCAAAATTATATAGCCTGACTTTTTTCCGAATATAAGTTTCTTTTATTAGCGGCTAATTATTTTTAAAGAAAAAAATACAATTTTAATTAATATTTTGGCTCATTTCTTGATGCTTCTTTTTAAAATTATATAGCCTCGCTTTTTCCGATAATAAGTTTTTTATTAGGGGCTAATTATTTTTAAAGAAAAAATTACAATTTGAATTAATAGTTTGGCTCCTTTCTTAATGTTTCTTTTTAAAATTATATAGCCTCACTTTTTTCCGATAATAATTTTTTTATTAGGGGCTAATTATTTTTAAAGAAAACATTACAATTTTAATTAATATTTAGCTCATTTCTTAATCTTTCTTTTTTAAATTATATAGCCTCACTTTTTTTGAAAATAATTTTTTTTCTTAAAGTAACCCCCCAAAAAAACATTCCAAATGGTAACTGAGGAAGGTGAGGAAAAAGCGTTCGCCCCACATAGGAAAACTAACAAAAAAGATCTAAATTTCCCGCATGCGCTTAAATGAGGCTAATTTTTCAGGACAATGATTCGCGGCAGATTCCTTAAAAAAATACAAGAAAAACGCAAAAAAATAAAAAACAAGAAGAAAAAGAAAAAATATGTACTCCCCATGATCCATTTTTGAAGTAAATGGTTCTGTGAAACTCTGACGGGAAAAATGAAGGCATGAATAGATTTTACGATCGTTTCATTCTTGTCACTCTGGAATTGGTCATTTCGAGTCACTCACCTTCTCGTTTTTTATGACGAACAACGGTTTTATTTCTAGGCCCTCGTATTTATTTTCGTTCATCTCAACATTTAATTCATTTTTTGATGTCGATTTATCGTTTGAATAAATTATGAAAATGAATTTGTTGCAAATACAACCATTTTTTCCCTGTACCAACATGCGCAACTAGTATTGTCATAAATTTCCTATGTGGTGAAATTAGAACAACATTTTATTAGGCTAATAATGACATATTCAAGATTTAATTGACAAAAGCGTTGTTTGTCATAAAAAGCGGGAAGGTGAGTGACTCGAAATGGCCAAGTCTAGAGTGACAAGAATGAAAGGACATGTATAGCACTAGTATCTTGCATTACAAGGGATGAAACACAGCGATTGCAACGAGCGTGAAGTTTGCTGCCCGAGCGAAGCGAGGGCTGCATTTACACAAGTTGCGATCGTTATGTTTCATTCCGAGTAATGCATATTATTTTTCATAGCAAATCTAATGAAAATTCGAGTTTCGGTACCTGTAGAGCGGGTTGAAACACGGTGTTTGCATCCCTAGGGTTGAAACATTTTGTTTCAGCCCTAGGGTTTGACAACTCCGTTTGTCAAATACTCCGTGTTTCAACCCGCTCTACAGGTATCGAAACTCGAAGCTTTAATACAGGCGCGATGAGAAATCTATTCATGTCTTCATTTTTCCCGGCGGGGTTTCGCAGGACCATTTACTTTTGAAATGGATCACGGGGAGCATATATTTTTTTTCTTGTTTTTTAATTTTGTTGCGTTTTTTCTTTTTTTTTCATGAAACCTACCGCGAATCATTATAATGCAAAGTTAGCCTCATTTAAGCGAATGCGGGAGATTTGTTTTTTTTTCGTTAGTTTTCCTATGTGGGGCGAACGTTTTTTGGGGAGAAGGCTTTTGGGGGCGAACGTTTTTTCCTCACCTTATCCAATTTCCATTTGGAATGTTTTTTTTTTGGGGGGGGGGGGGATATTTTTTGGTAATACTACGCTGTGATGTCACAAATTATACACAGATTATATGTTAAGACATATCATAAAAGGATTTCTTGGTCAATTTCAGTATAATATTGCAATATTGAGCCGATTACGCAGCGTTTCATGGAAGTAGCGTCCAATCATGAAGTACATGTACACGTTACTAAAATATTTTCATTTCAATGATATATTTTTATTAGTTATATGAGGTCATACAAACTTATAATTATACTCATCACAAATAAACATGATGATTCAGTTATATATGTAAGAATTTAAATGGGACGAAGTTCCCGTTAAAATGATAATGAGTGCAAAGAAATAAAAGGTTGATCTTTTCTTAGAAAAAAAATCACTCGACTAATAATTGTTGAGAGTATTGTTTGGTAATTGGTCGCTTTTTTCTCACCTTCGATCAACTATAACCGCTAAACATGATTTATTAATGTGAATAATCATCAAATAGTATATTATGCACCTAGTTTGAGAAGAGGGGCTTCTCCGACGAGGGTATGTTTTCAGTAAAACTCGTAGGCGAGCACGTAGCGCGAGTCGGAGACGAGTACTGAAAACGTACACAAGTCGAAAAAGTGCATCTCCCCCTTGGCGCATACGAAATTTCTTATTGAGTACGGACATGACCTTGATATTTACCGGATATGACAGACAGCGCCCGCGGCGGCTAATGCCGAAAATCCCTTAGGTATAGAAATTTGAAATTTACATAAGATAGCACGTATGCATTGTTTTTAAATATAATAAATGCATAAATAATTGCTTTAAAAACGTTGTAACATTTTTCAAAACGAAGCAAAATAACAGAGGAAACTTTCTTGCAAAAAGATTTCGTGAAAAATTTGTCTTTTCATTCCAGCTAAACCCGTACTAGTTTCGTAGTTGGTCACCAACATAACCTTAAAAATTACCGGTCGAATGTCAACCAGTGCTCTCAATCTTGCTCCCCAACCGCACTGCGCATGCGTCGCGCCGAATTTCTGATTGGCTGCATAGCGCGCGCTTATTTAAAATGTTTAAAATATGCAAATTAATTGTTTTAAACCAATAATAATTAGAAAATGCATCAAAATACAGTTTTTATTGCAAAATATACTTTCGCAGTCATAAATATACTAATTATTTGATTTCACTGCTGAAAACACATTATTCCGTCGGACATCGAAGAAAGACAAATTTTTTCTCATAATTAATTGCAACAGAATAATGTGTTTTCAGCAGTGAAATCAAATTATTATTATATCTATGACTGCGAAAGTTTATTTCGCAATGAAAAATATATTTTATGCATTTTCTAATTATTATTTGTTTAAAACAAATAATTTGCATATTTTAAACATTTTAAATAACCGCGCGCTATGCAGCCAATCAGAAATTCGGCGCGACGCATGCGCAGTGCGGTTGGGGAGCAAGATTGGGAGCACTGATGTCAACAAGCGGATTGATGATGAATATTTTAATTGAAACAGGATTTCAAGCTATAAGTCATTCAATCGATTTTCATTCTGAAACACTCAATAAGGGAAAAAGTTTAGCAGTCATTCATGTGGTGAGGGTGCAGGAGTTAAAAGTGAATTTGAAAATATATTGTAACATAAAGAGAAGTATTAGGGAAATCTATAATTATAATTATAAATTTCCTAACATTTTTCCTTATGTTGAAAATATTAATAAATTAGAAATGAGATACAGGACACTCACTGTGAAAAATTCAAGTAAAAAAATACATATAGGATGTGCCACAGGAATCTCAGGACATAAAAATACCAGTGGTATTTTTATCAGGAATTGTGTAATTTTCACACTAGAATATCCGTCTGTTTGAAATAGAGAAAACTAGGAATATGTTACGTACATAAGGGTGGTCCAAAAACATTTTTTTTAGAGGGCAACGATACCATATGGGTGTGACACCCCTAACACACCCCCACGCGACCCTGAAAACTACCCTTAAAACCAAAAGTTTCAATTTTTTATGAAATCGACCTTTTGAGCACTTTATTCTCGTTTTTTTTTACTTAAAATTATTTGTATCAGTCTAGTGGAATATTTATCAACATTGGTTAATAAATTTTCAAACGCTGGAAACACCAGTTCCCGTTAGATCACTGAAGTTAAGCAGTGTTGGGCGCGGTTAGTACTTGGATGGGTGACCGCCTGATACTACTGCGTTGCTGTTGGCGGTGGTGGGTGTGGTGAACCCACACTTGTAGTTATTAACTACAAGAAACTATCCACCTAGAAACACTACCCGAATCGGGTAGTGTCACGCTTACCCCTTGAGGCTCGCCAAAAGGGAAATGGCTCAATGGTATATATAATTTGTTTAAATCATTTTCTTCGATTTTTTAAAATAATAATTATGATTATTTCTTCAGTGGAATATTGATCAACACTGGTTAATTAATTTTTAAATGTTTAAACCAATTTCATTTGCTTAAATAATTTTTTTTAAAAATTCGTTTTTTTATAAAAAATATATTTTCAGATATTTTCCAATCGTTTAGGTAATAAATTATTATTTATTTTCAACAACCTTTAATTTGTTTCAACAATATTTTTTTCACCAAATTTGTTAGTTTTTCTTCTCTGCTATTTATATTAAAACTTCTGATTGTTGGAAAAAATAATTTTGTTATATTTCTGAATTGATTTTAGACGAATGGAATTTGTTTACATAATTGAAAATTGATTAACCAATGTTGATAAATATTTCATCAAAGAAATGGTAATAAGTTTCAATCTTAAAAAATATCGAAAAAAATATTCAAATAGATTCCATTTGTTTAAATAATTGAAAATTAATGAACCAATGTTAATAAATATTCCACTAGACCAATAGAAATACTTTTAAGTAAAAAAAAAATAATACTAATAATAAAATACTACTTAATGACATTTAAATTAAAATAAAATACATACATACATACATAGATTAGCACAGTTCGAACTCGAAAGTTCATTGCCTCACTACCCGATTCGGGTAGTGTTTCTAGGTGGATATTTACTACCAATGTGGGCCCACCACACCCACGACGGGCCAACAGCACGCAGGTATTCCTGAACGGTTACCCATCCAAGTACTAACCGCGCCCAACAATGGTTAACTTCAGTGATCTTACGAGAACTGGTGTTTTCAGCGTGGTATCGCCGTTGGCATTAATTAAAATAATTAATTAATTAAATTAATTAAAATAAAATATACTCCATAAATGTTCTGGGATAATTAAACTTTCTAATCTCAAAATCTGACAACTAGCATTACTTTTACAAAAATAATAGATCGTATATATATATATATATATATATATATATATATTCGATTATATATAATATTATTTACCCAATTAACACAATAATTTGTCCAGATATCTTTTTTGAAAAACAAGAGTATTGAAGTGATTTATGTGATATTTGTAATCCGATAGACCTGTCATAGACAGATAAATTAAAAAACTCAACTCCGATCAAACCGTTTAATAAACTCGAGCAAAAGTTTTTTTCGCTGAATCGAGATTTTATCAGTTTTCCTATAGACACTCTCGTTATTTGATAGTTAAACTGTTATTTTCAGTATAAATTTATTTATTTTCAATCGCATGTAAATAAGTGGAATTCATCCCTAAGAAATTGCCGCTTTCAGGCAACAGATGGCGTCAGGCTGTTTCCGTGGCCTTACTCAATAACAAATGGATGATTTCAGATATTTCTCGAAATACGGTCATGATTTCAGTCCACACTAGATTTTGAATGAAGAAGCATGAAATCTATGTTAACTTATTCCAAATTATCACAAATTCGATAAAAAAACTGACGGAAATTTTAGGTATTTTACAGTAATTTGAGAGGTGATTTATGGTAACTTACTTAATGGTATATTAATGGCTTAATGGTATACATACATACCATAAATTACCCAAAATTCATTTTTAAAAATTGCCATAAATTTCCGTAAATTTATTAAATATACGGCAAATTATGGTAATTTTACAGGTAAATTATGGTAACTTGCCATAAATAACCCAAAATTCATTAAAAAAATTTCCCGAAATTTATTATAATTTTCGATCAATCATGGTGATTTTACAGGTAAATATGGTAACTTACCATAAATTACCCCAAATTCATTTTAAAAATTTTACATAAATTTCCGGAAAGTTATGAAAATTTTTGGTTATTTTACAGTTAAGTATGGTAACTTACCATACATTACCGAAAATTCATTTTCAAAAATTTTCCTAATTTTCCCGAAATTTATGGTAATTTCACAGGTAACTATGGTAACTTGCCATAAAGGACCCAAAATTAATTTTTTCAAATTTCCATAAATATCCGGAAATTAAAGAAAATTTTCGGTAATTAAAGGTCATCTTACAGGTAATTTATGTTCACTTAAAATAATTTACCCAAAATTAAATTTAAAAATGTATATAAATTTCCGAAAATTTTCGGTAATTTGACCCGTTATATATGGTAACTTTCCATAAATAAGCGCAAAATTCTATAATCTGCAACCAAAATTTCCTCGTAGTTTTTACGGTGACTGGCCTGATAATTGTGAAATGCGAACTCATAGATGTATATTTTTCATTATTCACCTCTGAGATCACTTTTCAGTCACTAGGGAGAAAAAAGTAGAGCTTTAGCCCCTCTTCATAGGCTTCGAAATGGCTGTTCTACGTTGACACCATACTTGCTTCAGCAGCCTTGTATATACGGTCACGAACTAGTGTTGGGATTTGGTATTACCCAGTGGTATAATCTGAAACGAACGGAAAGGTTCTCTCCCAGCGGGGAGAGAAAAGCAATGGCCCATGAGCAGTGGTGTCCAGGGGCGGGCATCTCGAGCACGCTACATGCGCAACTGGCGACACCCATGCCACGACACCATCGCTCATGCGCTAGTGTACGCGGGCGGCAAATTTACAATGTTTGAAAGAAAGAAAATGTTATTTAATCGATTTTTTAATTATTTATTTTGTCAAATTTTTAGGTTTGCATTTTTTAGAAATTTAAAAACGTGTGAGACAACTCGCAGGGAGGGATTAGCTAAACACTGGTAACTACTGAAGGGGGAAGGACATTTTAAGGCTTTAGAGAGACCTGTGACGAGGGTGCCACGTATGTTATCGAAACGGGGGCAGGCCCACAGGATATGATCCAAATCTTCATCAATATCAGGATTGCAAGTACACTGGCTTGAATTTATAATGTTTTTCCGGGCTAAACTAGCATTAAGTGAATAGTGATTGCTCCTTATGTGACAGAGAGAGACTGTCCACTCTCTTGGTGCAATGAAGGAGGCAAACCAAGGTTTTTGCCTATGTTGGTAGAAACGTTGGGTGTAGTGCACGCCTTTGTTTTCTCCAACCTTAGTATAATAATCCCTACAGCTATCTAGAAGAGATTTTCGAGCGGAACCAAAGAAGTCAGAACTGGGTAAAGAAACGCGAAGAAGAGCGCCGTCCGCAGCCGCTGACTTAGCGGCTAGGTCGGCATGCTCATTTCCTCGAATTCCCTTGTGTCCAGGGATCCAAGCCAGCATCACTGTGCAATTGAGCTTGGCCAGATTCGCCAGTCTATTTCTGATTACAAAAATGATACAAGATTTGATATTGTTGGGGCATACAGCTGCCACGCTATTAATGACGCTTAAGGAGACTGAAAAGACAACTGATTTAATGATGTTATTTTTAATAATGTGATCTAGCGTGTACAGAATGGCATACGCTTCAATGGAGAAAATTGTAGCAAATTTAGAGATTTTCCAAGAGCAAATGGTCTCTGTCGAAGGGCATACAAATGCGAAACCTGCGGTTTCATTCGTCTCCGACCTGGAACCATCTGTATAAAAATAAACAAAGTCCTGAAATTTGTGATCTTCGAAGTCTTGTAAAAGAGCCTCTGGATCTCGGCTATCCTGACATAAGCGACCCAAACCAAGCTCAATCTGAGGTGAGAATAAATGATCAGTATACGGAAATTCGAAATAGGGGTGAGCAAATGACCTGCGAATCTGATGTTTAAAATTGGCAACTCTATCGAAAGCTCTGAAGAGAACAAAAATGTCTCTGATACGATATCTGTTCGTTCGGTTTGTAGAGTTCTAAAGTTCCTCTAGGCTGTCCGGTAGGGGGTGGTTAAGAATAGAAAATGATCTTAGAATATATCTTTTTGCCAAAAAACAGAAGCGTTTCTTTAGCGGAGGTTCACAAGTTTCTGCTACCATGACGTTAATCGGAGTGCTTTTTCTATAACCTATAGCTAGTCTTAAAGCCTGATTGCGAACTTTTTCTAGTTTATCAAAAAAATTTTCATGTTTAAACGTAAAAATGTGAGAGCCGTAATCTATACAGCTTCTTATGAGGGCGTCATATATTCTTAAAAGAACACATGGATCAGCTCCCCACCAGACACCCCTGAGGACTCTAAAGATATTTAAAATCTTACGGCATTTTTCGGTTAGATAAGCAAAGTGGGCGTCAAAGGAAAGTTGGTAGTCCAGTATTATTCCTAGGAATTTTACAATTTCTGAGGGATGAATACGAATGTTATTTAAGGTAAGAGAAAGAGAATTTCTACTGAAATCTAAATTAAATTTTGAAAAAAGAACTAGTTTGGTCTTCTCCGGGCAGATCTCGAGACCTCTTTGGACGAGAAAGTCGTAAAGAATGTCTGCGCATCTTTGAAGAGAAGCCACACATTGTTCAGGATCCTTGGATCTGCAGAGGATAGCTACATCGTCCGCAAATTCAATTATAATGCAGTCATTAGGGATAAGAGAATAGATTTTTCTTGTATATATTGGAAAGAGAATTGGACTGAGTATACTTCCTTGTGGCAGGCCCACTGTGCTAGTTCTTGGACCTACTAGTTTGTCATTGATTTGGAAAAAGATATTTTTACATGCAGTGGAATTGTACACGAATCTAGAAATGGATTCAGGAATGCCTAACTCCCGAAGGTCTTCCACCAGAATCTGGGGGATGACGCTCGGGAAGGCACCCTTCAAATCCAGAAAAAGACCGGCTGTGACCTCTTTATTGACGAAGCCTTTCCAGACTTCTGTTGCCAGTATAGCCAAATTGTCAGCGCAAGATCTTCCCTTCCTGAAACCAAATTGTGAAGGGGATAGAATCAAGTTGTGTTCCAGATGCCAGATAAGTCGATTGTATATAAGTTTTTCCATAAGTTTAAAGAGACAAGACGCGAGCGAAATGGGCCGAAATTTACCAGGAGTCGATTTTGGAATGAAAATGACCAGAAAGTTATTCCATGAAGAGGGGAATAGCCCGGAGCTGAGTATATTATTGTAGATTTCGAGAAGGGCCGATCTTGCAGCTTCGGGGAGATGTCGTAAGATATTGTAGTCAACTTTATCAAGTCCGGGGGAAGATTTAATTTTTAACGAGGATAACGCTATTTCCATCTCCGCTTCAGAAAAAGGAGCCTCAAGAAATTCGTTGCGTCTAAAGTCTGTAGGGAAATTGTCATAGAAAACTGTCGGTGGAAATAATTCGTCAATCAAAAGGTGTAAGTTGGCTATGACCTCTCTGTCTGCGGAACACGAGGCCTAGACCGGTTGAGTAAATCTGTTTTTAAAACATTTTACGACTATCCAGACTCTTGATATGGGAGTCATTCTATCCAATGAATCACAGAATTTCCTACAGGAATTTCTTCGTCCATGGTTAAAGGAGCGCTTGGCTTTCGCCTCCGCCCTTTCCATTTCTGGATGATTGGGATAAGTTTTGCAACGCCTGAAAGCTCTGGTGGTTCGCTTTCTTTCGGCGACAGATTGGTCGCATGTTTCGTCCCACCAGGGAGCTGGCACAAAACGTTTATTATTTCGGTGGTTAAAATTCCTGTCAGAATGTCTAACAGGGGGGGAAGGTGGACAGGCAGAAGTAACTGCCTTGTCGACTCCTTCGATGAACTGATTGTAACTGGTAAGGGGATCCTGGGATGTGCCTTTGAATGTTGCTTCATTGTCTTTAACAAAATCAGATAAGTTATCCGAAAAGTTGGACCAATTAATTCTTTTAAGTTTATATTTGTGTGAGAAGAAGGGTGAAATGGGAATGGACACTCCGAGGCTTGTGACAACCGGGTAGTGGTCACTTCCCATAGCATCCTCCCAAACATCCCAGGAACAGTTAGTAAATAAATTGGGAGTGACAAATGAGAGGTCTAGGACCGAAGGTGATTGGCCTGGACGGGTGGCAAACGTGTCGTTGCCATTGTTCAGGCACATGAATTCTGTTTGGTCTAATGAAGAGCAGAGCTCTGAACCATTAGAGCAGCTGTGAGAGCTACCCCATGATGGGTGATGGCTGTTAAAATCACCTCCAATGAAGACTGAATCAGAATTGATGGCTGATATGGAATTAAACAGCATTGACCAAGTATTGGATAGAATGGAGTTATCCGAGGAGGGAACTCTATAGACCGAGACGATCAAGAGTTCTCCTTCGGAAGAGTTAATAGAAACAGCTAGGGTTTCTAGACTGTTTTCTGAGTTAATTATCGTAGAGATTCTGGAGAAGTTGATTCCTTTTCTAACAGCTATTGCGAGGCCACCGCCTCTATTAGATAATCTGTCAGCTCTGATTGAATTGCAATTTTTTAATGAAAAGTTTTTGTCAGGTTTGAGAAATGTTTCGCAAAGTAGAAGTATGTCGTAGTCGCCGGAGATATTTTGAAGGTCTCCCTTCTTTTTTAATAACCCGCGACAATTCCACTGCATAATTCTTAATTTACTTATTTGAGTCATTCTGATATCCCTAGGGTTTACTTTTTATTTCGATTCGCAGAGCAAAGAATTAGAGAGGGATTTAACATTATTCGAGATGCGGTTAAGAAAATTATCTCTTTCCTCTACATTTGAGGAGATATCAGATGTTATAATGGAGGAGAGACCCGCGAGAGCCTCGATTAGGTTACTGATTATAGATAAAGCGTCGGTAGTCGGTTTATTAATTAATTGAGAAGCTGGGGGATGCAAGGCAAAACCATTTGACAAGGAGCTCTGAGTCCTTCCGTTATTGTGAAAGGAAGAGAAGTTTGGAGACAACCGATTGAGTTGCGATGTTTGTGGGGGCTTGTTTGGCTTCGATTTCGGAAGAGGTTTAGGGCGTGAACCTATAGCTTCGGAATACGGACGAGTTGGGATGGTGTAAGCGTGATCCAGCAATGAGGGAGCGGGGACCTCGTTCAAATCGGGATGGTCGGAGAAGTTTACAAAAGAACTGGATTGACGGGAAGCAGGTCCATTCCTGGACTGTTTTTTAGGTCAGATAACCTCTTTTGCTTCGGCAAAAGAAACTCCGTGTTTGGCAGCATAGGCTCGAAATTGTTTTTGGAACAAAAATTCCAGGCAATTTTGCGAGGTTGGATGATGATTTCCGTTGCAATTGCAGCACTTAGGGGCACTGTCGACGTTTGGACAGGGTTCCTGTTCGCTATGGGTGTTCGAACCACCACACTGTTTACAACGCGCATATGAACGGCAGTTAGTGCTAATGTGTCCGTACCTTAGACACTTGAGACACATTTTCACTTGTGGGGTATAAATCTGAACTGCTGATGCGGACTTGAATATTGCAACTTTATCAGGTAGGGTTGTGCCTTCAAAAGTTATCTGGATTGAGGTAGAGGGGATAATTGATTTAGTGCCAGTATCTTTGTCAGTTACCTTCCTATTGAGACGACGAATATTTACCGCGGAGGTCGTGTCTCTCAAATAACCAAGGATCTCTAAATTGTCTTGAATTTCTTTTTCGGACAGTTCAATGGGGACATTCTTCACGACACCTTGACAGGTTACAAAGCTAGCTGGGACAAAAGCAAACAGCCCTTTACTTTTTAAAGTTTGAGAGTCGTTGAGGATTCTATTCGCGTCTTTATACGATCTGACCGTCACGCATAATTTTCCAAAGCCCTGACTATCTACATTTAACACAGCTTCTTTGTAGAGAAGAGTGAAAGCTTTACCGTAGGTCATGGGGTTGAGATCCTCCTTCGCTCGCTCGGAGGCACGGTCTCTTTGGATCATGACCTTGCATGGACCTTTTTGTTTGTCGCTATAGCGGAGGCGTGTGTATGGACTTTTATCATTGGTGTTGATGTTTTGGGTGTTAGGGTTGTGCTGTTTTCCCATGTGAGAGTGTAATTGTGTGTGTGATTGAGTTTGTGAATTGTTTGGATGTTGCGCTTGAGTTTTTGAGTTGTTTGTGTGTTGTAAATTAACATCAGGGGGGATTTGACCTGTATCCATGGGATCGCTATCGTCTGCAGGAAGGGGTGTGAAACCGGCTTTATCGAAGTCTAGGGACTTGTGGCGCTTGATTTCGCATGCTTCGTAAAAATCCTTACCACGGTCGCGCGATTTTGATTTTTGAGAAAGGCACAATAAACCGTCGATGGCTACTTTCTGTGCACCAGAATCAGGTGGGTGGGGAGGGATTCCTCCCCCCGAATCATCGGGTAACTTCCCGTTAGTTGCCATGCTCTGGTTTCATCGGCAAGGATCTGGAAAAATTTCGCGAAGAAAAAAAAAAAAAAAAAAAAAAAATTGCCGCCCACGAACACGTGCTCGCGCACGCCAACAGGGACCGACGCCCGTCTTATTGGTTAGGCCTGCCAAAGTACGCGATTCTCGAAAAAGAATAGCGGACTGTGGCAGGAAACTCTGATCACGGGGACCAAGTGCCTTGAGACACTCTACAACACTACAAATTCACTTCGCGTAAAACTCGTTTGGTCAAAAATATCAAGAGTGAAACCATTCACGTACGACCGCCATAAAGGTTCGCGCCGAACTCCGCGAACAGACGCGTGCGGATTAATCCTGCATTCACCGCGCCACGCACATGCGTCATCATATGCGACGCATATCGCTCGCATGTCGTGGAGGTCGCACGCGTGACGGTAAAAAGCGAGCTTTATGCGTCTCGTAAAATTACATTGTACAATGACACTGTAATACATTGTACTTCAGGTATACCTTAAGTTATTTGGAAAAGACACTCGTTTTTTCAAATTGTGTGAAGTATTAGAAAAATATAAAAACTAAAAATTCACTGCTACTGAAATGGAGGTTATAAACGCCAAGTTGAAGTTTATTCCAACCACGTCATCACGCGGAAAAATTACAAACTTCCTTTTAATGGTCAAATTAACTTTAGAACATTTGAAAAGTTGTAAAAGTAATTTCAACACATTATTTTAAAATGTTTAATTTGTAAAAATTAGTTTTTTAAATTAGTCTGTCAATATCACTAAATTAAAAATACTTATAACATTTCAATCTATATTTCAGATGTTTTTCATATTTTTTTCTGTAGTAAATTATTAACGCTAATTATTTCTACAATAATAATAATTTACATTATTATTCTCAAAAAATGGGCCTCTCGCATTGTGCGACGCATAAGCCTCGCACGTACGTGCCTCTCACAAAATGCGACGCATATGCACCACATCCTACACGCACCGCGTGCCTCGCATGCCGTGAGTGTAACGTGCCTCGCACGATTGTTATCTGGGATAGTTTTTGTCGGTAACAAAAATGGGCGAGTTACCGACTGTCGGTAGTTTCTTAATAAAAAAATATTGAAGAATTTTCTTAAGAGCCTTAACCCTCAGTTTGGCACATGGGTCCAGCCAGACCATTCGCGACTTAAAATGTTTTTTTAGTATATTTCTGATTGAGCCAGCGACTTGAAACTCCCTGAATTTTCCTAAAATTTCATTAGCTATCATTTTTCAAAAATTAAAAGGATACATGCCATACAAGGATAATTACAAGGATATTTATTTGAATATACTTCGGTTTAACACATGTGGCCTGGCCAGACCCCTCTATATTTTACGTGTTAATGTATTAAATATAATGCTATTTGAACATTTTATTACGTTTTTTTAGTTTCTCTTGGTATTTTTCCATTCAAACTGCCTTTTATATTCTCTTAGCATCTTGCATACACATATATGAACGTTATAAAGTAATCCCTTACTTCTCCTGCTTCCATTGCCATCACATCACTCACTTTCCATACCCTCACTTTCACTAATAATTCCCTTCCCACACTGCCCAGCCCCTCATTTACCGTACTTTTCACCTCTCCCTTCCCTTACTTTTCCCTCATCTACTTTCTCTCTCCTCAACTCCCCTACATTTATTCCCCACGCATCCGACCTACGCACTTTTTTACCACCTCACTTTCCTTACTTCTCCTTTCTCTACTCCCCACCCCCCTCATATCCCAGACTTACACTCGCTTCTCCTACTTCCCAACCCCTCACATCCCAAACTTCCAATCCCATCACTTCCCTCACTTCTCCAAATTTCTAATTCCCCTAATTCCACTCCCATACTTCTCCTCCCTCCCTTTTTTTACTTCTCCCTCATCTACTTTCCCTCTCCTCAATTCCTCTACTTTCATTCACTTCTCTTACTTCTCCCTCCTCTACATCCCAACCCCTCACAATTTTCATATCGCTCACTTCACCTATTTTCTACACCCTCACATTCCTTACTTCTCCTTCCTCCACTTTCCCTCCCCTCACATCCCTCACTTACACTTACTTCTTCTACTTCCCAACCCATTCCATCCTACAATCCAATCACATTATTTCCCGTATTTCTCCCTCCTCTACTTCCACTAGTTCCACTCAGATACTTCTCCTACTTCTCCTCCCTTCCCTTACTTCTCTCTGAATCATATAAATTCCATTTATAAGAATAACCTTTCGGTGGTACACTTCCCGATGCGTAACATAGCTGGCATACTGCGGGCTTTTTGACCCCAAGCGAAAAAGGCTTCCCGCAAAGAGCCAATTCATTATTTTGAATAGCTTAATTTTTTACACAATCTTGGATAGTTACTTTAGAGAATGCTGTGGGCTATTTAGTTCAAAATTTCTTTTAAATATGAAAAGAAGATTGTAGAAGTTAAGAAATAGCGAAAAATGACATTTTTTACGAGTTGCAGGGGGTATCTGGCTAAGGTGACAGGGCCCTATAAGTACCATTTTCAAATGTTGAAGGGACTTAAATTGAGGTTGAACATGCCTGGGGTCTCTTTGACCCCAGTCTGCCCGCGAAGGGATAATATAGATGATAATAAAGCGTAAAAATGAATTTAAAAAAAACAAACAATTTTTTTCACCTGCGAAAGTTGTTTGTCTACCTTAAATTTTTGTTTACTTTTACCTCAGTAGGTAATTAAACATATGCGAAAGTCGCTAGGAATAAGAAGAAACCAAAAAGATATATCTGCATGCTATATAAATGCATTTCAATACACCTTCAAAAACGCAGTATTTCCATACATTTGTATGTAAATATACAGGGGTCTGGCCAGACCACATGTATGTACTAAACCGAACGTTATCGGAACCGATCGCGTTATTGTATTCTTCGTAATAATATAATAGCAACGTTTAGCTATACAAAAACTAGTGCATCCAGTGGAAATCCTCGCAAGAACGCCAAATCTGCTTTTATTTTAAGGATTTGGCTTCGTAATAAAAAGATATCAGGAAAACAAAATTCTCCTGTTTTTTTCCTCACCTTTGGTCAACTACTGCTGACTATGATAAACAATACAAAATATGAACTTTTTCAAAGACAATTGCATCCTTCTAATTTTAACTAACAATACAAAATTATGAACGTTCAGAATTTTATTTTACTTAACTTTCAGTTACATTTTCAAAGAATACATATGACGTCCTTCTAATTGTAACTATTATTGCATTCTTAAACAAATGAAAATTGGAATTCATCCTGTGCTATTTTTTTAGTCGACGATTATGAGTTCTGTCAAATCATGGTCAGCGGTACTTGACCGAAGGTGAGGAAAAAACTACTAGACCATACTTACGAAAATTATTACGATTCGTCCGCTAGGAGAATTTTGTTTCCCTTATATCTTTTATAGACCTTTTCATTTAAGAAAACGATACTGCGCAAGCGCGAAAAATATATAGCACGTCCGTGAGTTTCGAGCAATTTTCCCCTGAAATGTATGTGGGAATAGAAAATATTAACGAAAAAAAAAATATTTCGAGCAATTAGAACTTAAAACACTTCCCAAACAAAATCTCAGATTTACTAGGAGAAAATCCATTGAAAAGAAAAAAGGTTGATCCGGACAGAAAGTGCTGTTTTGGAAATTGTAAAAGTGACACCCAGTGCAAGTCGTACTTGAAATATAAATATTATTTTATTTGATTCCCGAAACCCTGTTTAATATTTCGAGAGGGTAACATTCCCGATGACTCACCCAAAATGCATATTAAAAATTGGGCGGAATGCAGAAAAAGTGATATGTAAGATATGATATGTAAGCGCTCAAAGTTATACTCTTGAATTTTTGGCTTTTAAAATTGAAGCTTAAAAATGTTTTAATTCAAACGCTCAATAAGTTATTATCACACGTTTAAAATGGAAGAACTTTTAAACTTCTATAAATTAAACAGCTCCAAGATTTCTGGTTACAAAATACAAATCCATGCTCTCATTTTCAATATTCTAAATTGAAGAAATTTTAAGAAATTTCAAATCAGAAACATTAATAACAATAAAAATGAAGCAAATAGTAATTTTAAGTCACTTAAAATTAATAATTTCTCAATTGTTATTTACACATCAACATTCAATACAATACAATGCTGACTTACAAATTTAAATTTGTGAAATTCAAACGATTCAAGGCTTTCTATTTCAAGCAATTCAGTTTCGAGTTTTTTGACTTTGAATATTTGATTAATACTTATTCATTTTATATAAACAGTCAAATTATGCTAAATTTTCAAAGCTGTTATTTTCTTTAATTACAAAATTGCTAACTGAGTGGGCTAAAAATAGAATATTTTAAGCTGAAATAACATTTGAATATGATTTGAAGTTGAATAAGAGCGTTTAATTATGAATCTATTAATTTGAAATTATTTTCATTAAAAATAGTTTATAAAGTTTCAGTCAGAAGTTCAAAGTTCTTTAAACACTAATGTTTTCGCATTGAAACTGTTCCATTTTGAACATTAAAATCTGTACATTCCTTAATTTTGAACATGAGTTTAGAATCATCTTGTAAAATGAATTATTGTTCAATTATTAATACTCGAATTACAGTTTAATTAAAAAATCATTACATTATTTATATTTACAGTCGCTCAACTTCAAACGTTTTTTTTTTATCAAAAATGTTCAAATTTAAACGCTCTTAATCTTTAATTCATTCAAGTCTTTTCCAAACCTGCATTTAAAAATGATTTATGTTGAAAATTTACGCTTCAAAATATAGAGATAAAATGGAACCTTTTCAAACTAAAAGATTTTAGAATCACGCAATGTAAATTGAATGATTTTATAATTGCAAAACTAAAAAATTGAACTTAACATTTATAAAAATTTTTTATCGAACTTATTTTAAATTATCATGTGATATGAAATTCGTAATATTTCAAGGGATTCGATAGATTTTCTTCTCAAAATTTGTCAAATTCCCAGTCGAAAAATAAATTCACTGTCATCTCCCGGTTTTTATAAAAAATTTCTGCTTTCCTGTTCAAGCGGCCACAATGATTTTGTAAGTATTATAGAAAAACATGAATAACAAAAATATTCTTATTTTTCTACAGTTTCACGTTTTTATTATAATAAATACAAACAATTTTTTCCCTAATTTGAAACTAATATTTCTTTTATTGTACAAATTTTTAGAGAGAAAAATGTTAAAAGTACAAAAATCATTTGCTTTTTTCATATATTTTTTTATCATTACAGATAATTTTATTTTTTATGTCGAACGCTAATTTTTCACAATTCCAACTATATGCGACTATACACGATGTAAACACAACGTGCATTCTACATAGCGGTCAACAATTTGTATTGCCTTTTCCCGTTGGTACATTGTTTTCTGCACTTCAACCACTTTTTCAGCTGGCAAATGGTATTTTTTTCCACCTTTTCATGCAGTAATTCAGCACCCAGCATATCTTTTTCATTCAATTTTACATTAAAATATGATATGATAATGTATATTTTAACGAAAATATGCTCGAAACGTTTGAATGCCCGCTTAGTAACATGGCGGCGCCGAAGCTTCCGCTCTTAAATGAAAAGGCCTATTGGGAACTCAATCCTTAAAATAAGGGCAGATTTGGCGTTTTCGCGAGGATTTTCATTGGATGCACTAGTTTCTTTAGTGATAAACATTGCGATTATATTAACACCAAAAACACAATAACTGGATCGAGTGATGTCTCTTGAGACAATTCTTCAACATTTTTTGTGAAGAAACTACCGATAGCCGGTAACTCGACCATTTTCGTTACTGACTATAAAACTATCTATTTACGCGCGATTTTCATATAATTCAAATTTGAATATATTTTTTTATGATACAAGCATGATTTCAGCCCTTTTCGACGCCTATGAAGAGGGGCTGAAGCTCTAATTTTTACTCCCCACTCACTGTAAAAACTATGATGAAATTTTGGTTGCAGATAATAGAATTTTGCGGTTATTTATGGAAAGTTACCATATATTACACACAACTGATCAAATTACCGTGAAATACCGAAAATTTCCGGCAATCTTTTTATTGAATTTGTGATAATTTGGAATAAGTTAACATAAATTTCATGCTTCTTCTTTCAAAATCTAGTATGGACTGAAATCATGACCGTATTTCCAGAAATGCCTGAAATCATCCATTTGTTATGCAAAATATCGTATGCGCCAAGGGGGAGAGGCACTTTTTCGACTTGTGTACGTTTTCAGTACTCATCTCCGACTTGCGCTACGTGCTCGCTTACGACTTGTACTGAAAACATGCACATGTCGGAAAAGCCCCTCTTCTCAAACTAGGTGCATAATATACTATTTAATGATTATTCACATTAATAAATCATGGTTAGCGGTAGTTGATCGAAGGGGAGAAAAAAGCGAACAATTACCAGACCATACTCACAACAATCATTAGTTATGCGATTTTTTTGCAAGCAAAGATCAGCGGTCCATATCATGTCACATGCGGCAAGTCTCTCTGCGGCAAGTCACACCTGCGGTATGTCATATCTGCGGCATGTCTTATCTGAGGCATGTCACATCTGCGGCATGTGACAACTGCGGCATCTCTACCTAGCGGCATCTCTCACCAGTGGCAAGGAATTCGACCAATATTATTTCTGTGGCCAGTCACAGAGGTGCCTTCCCGCCCACCACGAGACGTTGGAAAAGGGGTAGGTGTTTAACGAACATTACTTCTATGGCCAGTCACAAGGGTGCCTTCCCGCCCCCCACGAGATGTTGGAAAAGCTGTAGGGGTTCGACCAACATTATTTCTTTGGCCAGACACAGGGGTGCGATGAGAGATGCCGCAAAAATGTCAATTTCACTGTGAGAAATGCCGCGCGGGAGAGAAGCCGCTAGTTGTGACATGCCGCAGGTGTGACATGCCGCAGGTGTAACTTGCCGCAGAGAGACTTGCCGCAATGGAGATGATATGTCCCCAAGATCAGCCTTTTATTTTTTTGCACTCATTATCATTTTAGCGGGAGCTTCGTCCCATTCAAATTCTTACATATCACTGAATAATCATGTTTATTTGCGATGATTACAATTATAAATTTGTATGACCTAATATGATTAATAAAAATATATATTTGAAATTAAAATATTTTAGTAACATGTATAGTACATGTACTTCATGATTGTACGCTACTTCCATGAAACGCTGCGTGAATATATCGTTTCGAGGGAAAATCATCGACTCTATATTGCAATATCATAAAGTGTAGTATTACCAAAAAATATCCAGATACCCCCCCCCCCCACACAAAAAACATTCTAAATGGAAATTGGGGAAGGCGAGGAAAAAGCGTTCGCCCCACATATTAAAACTAATAAAAAAAGAATCAAATTTCTCGCATGCGCTTAACCCTTTGCGGCGCACATTTTTTTCGTGAATTGACAGGTCGCGTCACAATTTTGATATAAATATGGCTATTAAAAGTAAAAAAAGCGAGAAGATGAGTGACTCAAATAGGCCAAAAGTCCAGAGTGACAAGAATGAAACGACATGTACAGTAAAATCTATTCATGCCTTCATTTTTCCCGTCGGGGTTTCCCAGGACCATTTACTTTAAAAATAGATCATGGGGAGTATATATATTTTTTCTTTGTTTTTTTTTTTCCAAAGAAACCTACTGCGAATCATTTTTCTGCAAAGTGAGCCTCATTTAAGCGCATGCGGGACACCTGATTCTTTTTTGTTAGTTTCCCTATGTGGGGCGAACGCTTTTTGCGGCGAACGCTTTTTTTCACCTTCCCCAATTTCTAGGCCCGTAGAGAGGAAAACCGGGCTCGATTGCCGGGCCCGGGGGTGGGAATAATGGGCCCCTATATGTCACTTTGAAAATTTATAATTGAGATTGATGCAATCTCCGGGCCCGGGAGAATCTCGCCGTTATCCCCCACCCCACTCGTCCAGTCTGCCAATTTCCATTTGGAATGTTTTTTGGGGTTTAAACTATTTTTCAAATCCTTAGCAATTGAAAATATAATTTCATCCTGGTCTCATTATTTTTAAAGAATATATTACAATTTTAATTCATATTTCATTTTTTAGAATTATATAGCCTCACTTTTTTTTTTAATATAATTTTGTTTAGTAGAATAATAAACTATACAAATGATGAACATTTAGAAATTTATTTTATTTTACTTTCATTTACATTTTCAAAGACAATGACTTTTTCCTACGATATTTTGCAAATTTAATCATTATTGATTATTTGAAAAATTTTCATAAATAATTTCAGAGCTTGGCCATTTTTCAACGAATAGACTTTTGGCTATTTTTCGGCCAATAGGCTTTTCCCTGTTTTTCAACGAATAGGCTTAATTTTTTTACAATCAACTAAGCATATCTTTCCGATGACTTCTTTGTATGATGCTTCGCAAATTTCCAAAATTAATAATCATTTAAACAATTTCCCTAAACAAATTAAGAGCTTGGCCTTTTTTCAACGAATAGGATCAATTAGTTTAGGGTATTAAGAAAGAATGTATTTCCAATAACTCTTTTCTACGATGCTCAGAAAATATACAATAATTATTAATTATTTTAACAATGTTCATACACATGTTCAGAGTTTGGCTATTTTTCACGGAATAGGCACAATTTGTTTACGGAGGCAGCTAAGAATGTCTTTCCGATGACTCTTTTCTATGATGCTTTGCACAAGACTTATTATATAAAAAAATTCAGAGTTTGACTATTTTTCAACGAATAGGCTCAATTTGTTTACGGAATCAACAAAGAATGTTTTTCGAATAAGACTTTTATCTTTCTTGTTTCCTATTTATCACGGAATGAGCACAATTTGTTTACGGAGTCAACTAAGAATCTCTTTCTGATGAATCTTTTCTACGATGCTTTGCAAATTTACAAGACTTATTAATTATTTCAAAAAATTCAGAGTTTGGCTATTTTTCAACGAATAGTCTCAATTTGTTTACGGAATCAACAAAGAATGTTATTCTAAAAATACTTTTTTCAATGTTGCTCCGTAAATTTACAATAATTATTAATAATAATATAGGAATGAATTTTACAAGAACTTGCTTGCAAATGCTGTGCTTTATATAATGCAAATGTTTAATGAAATTCCAAAATGTGAAAACGTGCCTAGCGATTGGGGAAAAATAAAAACTATTTTCATTCACAAAAAGGGGGATAGAAGTGATCCTAATAACTATCGTCCAATGACGCTCTTAAATAATATAACGAAGATATTCACTCCAACGACTCGCTGAAAATAAGAACTTGATTCCTGATGGGCAAGCGGGATTTAGAAAAGGTGGATGTCGTGCAGACAATATTTTTATATTAAATACCGTGGTTCAAACTATGGCAAATAAAAAAAACAGAACCCTTTTCGCAATTTTTGTTGATTTTAAACAGGCGTTCCCATCCGTGAATCATAGGAAACTCTGGAAGAAACTAACGAGTCTAGGTGTAAACAGTAAACTGATGCGGACTATTATGATTTTGTATGAAAACCTAAATATGCACTTTGCAGTGAACGGCAAAAGATAAAAAAAACTTTGATGTAAAACAAGGGCTGCCTCAAGGAGAATCCCTCAGTCCAATAGTTTTTCTCTTGTTCGTAAGTGATATTGAGCGGGTTTTCAGAGATCACGGGCGACGGGTGTAGGTTTGGGAGGAGTTTTAGACTCTAAAACCGTCTTAACGAATTTCTTTCCCATATGTCAACTAGTGTCTCTCCTGTACCACATTCTTTGAGGATTATCTCGTTCCAGACCTTGTCTATCAGTGTTTTCCCGCATATTGTGGGCATTGGTTTCATGCCAATCGCGTTAATTTCACTCTTGTCCTTTTCTTGACAGGTACATGCCTCGGTACTGTATGGTACAGTCGGTACACATATAGACTTATGTCTGGCCATTTTAGCTTTTTTTGATATGCTTTTATTTCTGAGAATGGACCCTGCTCTACCGATAACCTTCTTACCCTCGTTTATGCGCCTATCTAATTCAACATCTATTTTTCCGTCGCTAGTGAATAGGCTACCCAGATACACTTACTTGTCAACTTGTTCTAATCTCTCATCATTTAGGACAATGTTGCACATTGTTTTCTCTTTTTTCACTTCAAACACCATGATTTTTGTTTTATTTACGTTAATTTGGAGGCCCAGGTTGTTCATGCTTGTATTAAGTTTATTCAACATTCTTTGCAAGTCCTCGATTGATTCTGCCATAACAATCTTGTCAACTGCGAAAGCTAACCCACGTAACTTCACTGTTTCGAGATCTACACCTTTTTCGTCGAAAGGGTCATTCTTAGATACTTATCCATAAATATGGTAAATAGCCACGAGGACATAACGCATCCTTGTTTCACGACTTGAATAACATCGAACCAGTCAGTCAGTTTCCCATTAACCCTTACACTCGCTTTACTACCTGTATATATTGTTTTTATTGCTTGTGAGAGCCATCCATTGACTCCGTACTCTTCAACGACTTCCCAAAATTTACTTCTATTTACTTTGTCAAATGCTTTTTCTAGTTCAACAAATGCACAGAAAACTTTCTTTCCTACTCTCAAGCTGTTTTTTGTGATCTGTCTTAAGCTAAATATCTGATCTGTACATGATCTTCCTGGCATAAATCCACTTTGGACTTCCCATATCTTTTCTTCTGTAATTTTCATTACCCTGAGAATAAGTATTTTTGAGTATATTTTACTTAAGGTACTTAATAAGCTGATACCTCTGTAATTATTGCAGTTGCTTTTATCTCCCTTTCTTTTGTATATTGGTAGGATAATCGCTTTTCTTCAATCGTCTGGGACTTCTCCCGGCTCGATACATAACTTTATCAATTCGCACAACCTGTGAGGTATGTACTCGCTACCGTATTCAGGCATTTCAGCGCTAATACTGTCTACACCAGCAGCCTTACCGTTTTTTAAGTTCTTAATGAAATCTCTAACCTCAGTGAGACAGACTTTTTCAATTGGTTTTTCTAATGCATCATGTTCTATATCGCAGTTCAGTTGCCCTATGTCTTCACCACATAATAATTCGTGAAAGGAGTCTTCTAAAGCGTCTGCTATCCCGTTTGTATCATATAGCATTTCACCTTTGCTGTTTCTCATGCTGACAAACTCTGTATTTTTACTTTCCTTCATCTCTTTAAATAATAGTTTCATGGTTCCTTCAAAGTCGTTTGGTATGTTCTTCTCTCCTTCTGTTCTGATTTTATCTTTACTTTCCTTGACTAGTCGTTCAACTTTCCTCTTTTTGTGTCTGTAATTATTTTCAAGTCTAGTTCTCTCGTCATCGCCATGCATCATCAGATTTTCTTCTTACAACCACCGTACCACACACTTCAGTCGCACTCCTAACAATGACATCCACAAACAAGGCTGATGCGGCCTCTATATTTTTATTATCTATAAGTGTCACCCAAGTTGCCTGATCTATGCGTTCGTTTATCTTATTCTGAAAATCTATTCGCACTTCAGGTTTCTGTAAATTTTCTATCTTGATTCGCGTTTGTTTCGTTTTTTTTGGATCTCTTTCTTCTCCATCCCCGCCCTAAGTTTATTTTGGAGACTAGAAGGTAATGATCATTATTGCATTCAGAACCCCTCATGACTCTTGTATCTTTTACTAGTTCTCTTAGTCTTTCATCCGCAATAACGAAGTCAATTATACTGCGGTTATTTCCTTTACACCAGGTGTACGTGTGGATCATTTTATGTCGAAACCAAGTATTTGTAATAAATAGGCCCTTTTATAAGCATAAGCTAACTATTTTTTCCCCGTTATAATTTTTTTCTTGTTGGATCCCCAAACTTACCTAGCACCCTTCTGTAACTGTATCCTCACGTTGAACGCCGACCCATCCGTTCGTATCTCCTAGCAGAATTATTCTTTCACCTTGATCGCAAGTACTTATTGTATCATTTAAAGTGTCTCAGAAGGCGTCTTTGACTTCCCTCGGATCGCTATCAACTGGGGCGTCGCACGCTATTATGAATAATCTTCTGATTCCTACCTTTATTCTAGCCCACAACAATCTGGGAGATACAAAATCATGATCTTTGAGATGCGGTCTTGCTTTTTCATTCATAATTAAACCGACCCCTTGACTACCATGTGATTAATTACCTACTCCTGACCATATTTCAAAACCGCCTTTCACCACCCCATTTTCTATGTTTCTACTTTCGCAACCCTTTTTCTTCGTCTCAGGTACACATAAAATATCTAGGTTCCTTACGTGCATAGTTTCTCGTAGTTCTCTTACCTTAAGATCATTCACTCCTCTAGCGTTCCAAACACCCAGTCTCCATTCCTCGCCTGAAACTCGACCTTTACGTTTACCGTGTGAATGCATTTTGTCAATCAAAGTTTTAGTCCCTCCCGAGGCTATTTTATTGTTTGTATTATTCATGGTTTTTAGATTGTACACCAAACTACCACCTTTACGCGCGAAATTTGTTTTTCGAGTCGAAATCATGTCCAAGTTGAATAGTGATTCGTCGTATGGTAGAGAGTCTAGTTGTAACGTCAGTCCCATCAACCCTTCTGTTCCGGGGGGGGGGGGGGGGGGGGGGTGAGGACAGAGAATAGAAACCGAAAGTCTCAATTGGTTGGTTGATTACAATATATCTGAACTGAACTGAACAAAGAATGTATTTCTAATTACACTATTTTCTATGTTGCTTCATCAGTTTACAATAATCATCATTAATTTAAATAATTGTTATAAACAAATTCTGAGTTTGGCTATTTTTCAACGAATAGGCTCAATTTTTTTATAGAATTAACTAAGAGTATCTTTCCGATGACTTTTTTTTCTATGATGCTATGCAAATTTACAAGAATTATTAATTATTTGTAAAAATTAAAGGTTTTGCAATTTTTGAACGAATGGGCTTAACTTGTTTACCGAACCACCAAGAATGTATTTCCAATTACTGTTTTCTACGTTACTTTGCACATTTACAATAATTATTAATTATTTAAACAGTTTTCATAAACATATATAGAGTATGGCTATTTTTCAAGTAATAGGCACAATTTGTTTATGGAGGCAACTGACAATGTCTTTCTGATGCCTCTTCTCTATGAGGCTCTGCAAATTTACAAGACTTAATAATTATTTCAATAAATTAAGAGGTTAGCCATTTTTCAACGAATAGGCTCAGTTTGTTTACGGAATCATCAGAAATGTATTCCCAAAAACTCTTTTATACGATACTTCGAAAATTCACAATAATTATTTTAAAAAATTTTATCAACATTCATTGTTTGGCTATTTTTCAAGGAATAATCATAATTTGTTCACGGAGTCAACTATGAAAAATGTCTTTCCGATGACTCTCTTCTATGTTGCTTTGTAGATAGATAAACGTTTATTCTTCAGCCTGCCACATCTTATCTCTAACGCCGCTCTCTCTTATCGCATTGCCTTCCTCGCTTCGCCTCGCCTCGCACGCATGTCCCTACTTTCTTGCTTTGCCTCGCATTACCAAACTCTGCCTCCGCGGCTAATCCCTAATACTTATCTACTATTTAAAATATTTACATTTACTTATATATACTTCCTCCTCTATTTACAATCTTTCCTTCTCCATTCCTCTTCCTCCTTCCTTCTCTTCTTCTCCATCTTACCCAAGACTCCCTTCACCCATGCTACTGCCCTTTTGTCCCCCCTTTCATGCATCAATGCCTCCATGCTTATCCCACTCCTTTCCACCTCTACGCACTCTTCCAACCAGTGCTCCACTCTGGCCTCCCCCTTCGCACATAGTTCACACATCCTCTTTTCCCTAGCGAGCCAGAACCTATTGAAACCCTCCATTTACCCACATCTCATTCTCGCTATAAGCTCCTGACTCCCTTTCTATCATTTCTCTCACAAATATTGCGCTCTCGCCCTTGGCGTAATCCACACATAGTTCCCATTAAACCTTGTCTCTCTTATTCTCTCTTCCCGTGCTGTCTTCTCTCTCTCCATGCCGTTTTTCTTAAGAAACTCATATACCTTTCTTCCTTCCTCATGCATCCTTCTCACTTCATCCATCTGCAGTCCATTCGTTCTAAAATACCTTTCTCTTTCAACCTCCATCTTTCCACCCCCTCTCCTGTTCTCCTTCACCCACCAACACTCCCTAACCAGCTTACTTCCCCCCTCTTCCAAAAATTTCTCCTCATATTTACACGCCCGACTCCCCGCTAGAATCCCTACACTCGCTCTCCCCGTCTCCCTCCTGAATATATAATTAGGCGTGTTCCTTGCCAGCCCCAGTGTCCACTTTACATACCTCTCCTGTGTCCTATTTACCTCTTCGCTTTCCTTCCACCCCCACACCTCTACTCCATACAATAGCACACTCATCACTAGTGAGTCAAACAGTTTCATTCTCCTTCCTAAATCATCTCCGAATAACTTCTTTCCCAACCCCCACACCTGCTTCATCACCACATTTGCCCTTCTCACTCTCTCTTTTATGTGACCATCCACTCCGCCATTCCTCCGAAACAAGAATCCCAGGTACACAAACTCTTTCACCTCCTGCGCCGCCTTTCCCTTCCACTTCCACTCCCCTCCCTTATCTCTTCCCCCTCCTTTTCTGAACACTATAACCTTGGACTTTTCCGCATTCAGTATCATATATGTCCCTTACCCTCTAGATCAGGCCTCTCCTATCCTCCATCGCCTCCCACAACCTCCCCCTATCCACCGACGGAAACGCGCCTTTTAGATCCACGAAAAACGCGTACACTCTCGACCCCTTCTTCGCTAATTCTCTATCCACCACGTGCTGCAGAACATAGATATTGTCGATAGTACTCCTACCTGCCCTAAAGCCCGCCTGCGTCTCCGGCAATATTCCTTTCCCGTCGACATCCTTCCGCAGCCTCTCCGCCAACACCATCGCGTATACTTTATACGCCGTATTCATTAGCGTAATCCCTCTATAATTTTCCTGCCTATCCCTATCTCCTTTCTTATACAGAGGTACTATTAACCCATCTCCATACTTTCTTCACTACCTCCTTCAGCCTCTCCCTAACCTCTTGTCTACTAAACAGCCATGCTTCGTTCTCTACCCCATCCAGCCCTGCTGATTTTGACCTTCTTAACTTCCTTATTTGTTTCTCTATCTCCTAGTCATCCTAGTCTACACCTGTACCCCCTGGCAGCTTTGGTTCTATTCTATCCCATTCCTTTCTTTATACCCACGTCTCCACCAGTCCCACAACATCAAATTCCTGGATATACCTCCAGAACTTCTCATCCTTTTTTTTACCCCTGCTACGTTCCAGTACAGCACCTTCACTACTCCTCTACCCTGCATTACCCCCACCCCCTACTTCCTACCAAACAAATCCCCCTGCACTTCCTTCAGCACCTCTTTCTCGTCGTCCCACACCCACATTTTCTCGTCTACTCTTATTTTCCGATATCCTACCTTCGCTGATCTCCCTTCTCTCCTCTCCTTCCTAGCCCTGTCGTACAGCATTCTCTACACATCACATCCCTTTCCTTTCTCGTCAAATCGTGATCGATGAAAACTCCCTCATCCTTTATCCTATTCTTATTTCGCATTACCCCCAACTTTTCTTCCCAACTCTCCAACTCCACAATCGCCACTTCCTTCTCCTTTCTCCCCTCCAACTTAATTTTCCCTACCCTGCCTTTAACCCACCCTATGCTCTGTAGCAGCGCTTCCACACCCTCCCTTTCTTCTCCGCTCTTTAGCTTCAACCCTCTTATCACGATATTATTTCTCCTGTCTGCCTTCTCTTTTCTCTCCATTCTCAACTCCATTGCCCTTATCCTTTCCCTATCCGCCCTCTCCTCCTTTTCATTCCTACGCTCTCCCACTTTCTCTTATATCATATTCTCTACCCTCTCCCAAGTACCCCCAATCTCACTTCCCCCACCCCTGTCTCCTACTTCCATTTCCGTCCTGCCCTCCACCTTCTCAAGTCTTTTTTCCGTCCTTTCCTTCAACACCATAATCTCCTCTTCCATCTGCTTTATATTAACTTCTTTTTCTTTCCTTTCCCTCTCTAACCCTTCTACTCTCTCCCTCAGCTTTTTCAACTCCTTTTCCCATTTTGCATCTCTAATTCTCAAGTCCTCCCTCATGCCTTCCATCTGCTCCTTAGTCCCCCTTACGTCCTCCTCAGCCCCCTGATCTCGCCTACCAGCATCCCGAGCATACCACCTCGCTCTTCTCCGGACTCTCTTGGCTGTCTCTCTTCCTTTTCAAGAGATCCTCCCCGTCATTTGCGCTCGACGCTGTCTCCCATACCTTCTCGCTTCCTTCGTTCGCACCGTTCCGATTTTTTCCTCTCCCCGACGCGCCGCTCGACACCGGACCACGTACTGTTGGTCGTCGTGGCCTGTGGAAAATTTCCTCTCCGTCAATTTCACTAGCAGCACTGCAAGCACTGTCACTGCCCACCACCCGCTCTACCGTCAGTAACTGGGACCTATCCATGCAGTACCTTCCGCAGCCGACAGATGTCTCTGCAAAATCACCGCCAAATTTTCCCTTTCTTTCCTTTTTCTATTCCTCACAGCCCCTGCAGGCACCCCTTTCTCTCCCTCAACATCCCCTACCTCTGCGAGACCCACCCTTGACCCCTCTAAGGCCCAAGACTCCCGACCACAAACTCCCCCGACTCCTTGCCAACCTAACCTCACTTTATCTTTTTACCTAAATCCCACCTCACACCTACGCTGAATCTTACTTCGTATCTTCCCAATTCACCCCACACCACCCTACTCACCTCCTAGGCTTCCACCCTCACACTCTACTCACACCTTCCACACAAATTCTGTAAAATCCTCTCACCACCTGTCACTGAACACGTTCTCACTACCGCCACCAACATGCAAGTCCCATGTTGCTTTGTAAATTTACAAGAATTAATAATAATTTAAACAATTTTCATGAAAAACTCGAGGGTTTGGCTATTTTTTAACAAATAGGCTCAATTTTTTGCAGAATTAACTAAGAATATCTCTCCAATGACTTTTTTGTATGAGGCTTTGCAAATTTCCAAAAATGATTAATTATTTAAACAATTTTCATAAAGAAATGAAGAGTTTGGCCATTTTTCAACGAATAGGATCCATTAGTTTAGGGAATCAAGAAAAAATGTATTTCCAACTAATCTTTTTTACGATACTTTGTAAATATACAATAATTATTAATTATTTTAACAATTTTCATAAACATATTCAGAGTTTGGCTATTTTTCAAGGAATAGGCACAATTTGTTTACGGAGTCAACTAAGAATGTCTTTCCGATGACTCTTTTCTATGTTTCTTTGTAAATTTACAAGAATTATTAATTAGTAAACTGATCGGTGGGTTTCCTGTCATCACTACGTAGCGCGTCCTCAGGTTGCGGATAGAGGAACGGCCCGTAAGGCTGAACAGCCCTTAAGGTTAACTGCGAATACAAGAATAAGCAGTCGCGGACAGCCGATAGGAACCAGTCGTGTGTGTGGTGAACTCAGCACTTGTAGAAAATAGGTACACGACAACCATGGCTTGGGAGGACTCACCCATTCGCGATCATACGCAATGGGTGAGTTCTGGCAAGCCGAGGTGCAGCGTGTATCCACCTAGAAACTCTACCCGAACCAAAACTAAAAATCTTGTAAGGGAAAAATCCTGCTACCCCATTGGACACCGCAGCGATGACACTGCCCGCAAGGGATGTGTGGAATGATTCGCCTGCACAGGGCCAAAGGGGTATTAATGCCAGTAGGCGCGCTGCCTTGCAGGGGGATGTTAGGATACGAGCATGAAACTGTAATGTGTCTGACGACAAGTTGACACGGTCCTTGTCAAAGTCGGAAAGCTCCCAAACTTAGACTCAGAGAGGTATGGGGGTTATCACTTCTGGGACGGTGGACTCACCTACGATCGGAATAGGATCCTAACGTGCGGATTTCCACGAAATTACCATGGCTAACTTGCAACATCAAAAAACTACAGTAAAATACCTAAGGGTGGGAACTCTGAACGCGCGTAGTCTAAATACTGGCGGATTTAGCGAACTCATTGAGATAGCAAACAAATACCATACTGACTTAATATCACTTCAAGAAACCTGCTGGCCGGGCGATTTCGCGTCAATTTCCAAGGATAACTATACTTTTCACTATGGGGAGCTAAGGGGCACAGAAAAGGGAGTGCGAAAAGAATAAAATACTAGCAATAGAAACGCATAATAAACAAAATAACCCGCGTGACATGTACAGGGGAATCAATTTTATAAGGAAAGGCTTTCAAAGTAGAACGGAAGTAATCAGGGACGAAAATTGCAATCTAGTAGCCGATGCGACAGAGAGACTGAATTTATGGAAAAACTATTTCGATAAGTTATTAAATGTACGCGAAGCCCCCGTTGAGGGTAATCTCGGTGAAATCCACACTGCCGATCTACTAATTGATGATCCTACTGATATAGAAATAGAAATGGCCATAAAGAAGTTAAAAAATAACAAAGCCGCGGGCATCGATGACCTACCGTCAGAACTGATAAAAAATGGAGGCCCTTGCCTCACAAGGCAAATCTGTAAATTAATACGCGCAGTTTGGAAAACAGAAC
>CAKNYM010041880.1:0-42665 GCA_932195095.1 Andricus curvator | reverse complement strand
TGTGACGTCAGAATCTTGTGACGTCTAGCCTTTAAGAAGCTTATGCCACTTACGCAATCTCGAGCATCTTTCTTCTCGCGCAAATGTAGTACTCAAACACCGAGTTGTATACTTCCGCTTCCATATGCTTCAACACAGTGTATGTATTTGCCGCTAATTTTATAAACGTAATTTTGAATTTTAAAGTTCCGAGTGAAAGAACAAATGCTGTCCCCGAAGAACGAGAAAAGTAAACTTTCGTTTTATTTCTCATAATTTACCAGAAGCATTAAATATCAAGCCGTAAAACGTCAGCTCTTTTTGCAAGTTACCGGTGGCGCGTACTTCTTGTCATTGCGCGACTAGGTGATTATTCGGAACCGAAAAGGGACAACAAAAATAAATAAAATATTTCTAAAGGTTCCGTAGGTGTTCCTTGGTACTGGTTTATATTTTAAAGTTTGAGACTCCCGACTGAGGTTGGTTTTAAGTGACGAGTAAACAATATCCCATCAGAAGAGTTACATACCATGACAACTCCAAAACTATTTGATGTTTTAACACACACACACAATAATAAGTATATTTTCCTTTCTGCAGTTAGAAAGTGCAAAAACAACGAATACTACCACTGGCGTAGAGATGGTTACTGAAGACAGAATTACCGAAATTGCCTGGCTTACCGACATCGAAAATAAACACGTAAAGCTTCTGCGTCGTCGAGTGGAGCATATGACAGGTTTGTCAATCGATACAGCCGAGGCACTGCAAGTCGCTTATTACGCTATTGGGGGCTTTTATCTAGTACACAAAGATTTCTTCGATGTAAGCAAATTATGGGTGAACTTTGATGTATATCGAGCTAACACTTCACTGATACAATAATAAATTTTAAACTTTCCAGGACGTCCGATTTTTCGGCACCAACACTGGAAATCGTATCGCCACTGTTCTGTTTTATGTGAGTAAACAAATCCTTTTCTGCCCGTGCATGCAATTTAAATGAATTCAAACTCAAATTCATTCGGGTTGCTGGCACAGATTCAAAAGTATTGAAATGAGATGTCTCATTGAACTTGGTTTTAATGTATAAGAACACCGTTATTGCACCCAACCGGTGAATTTTTAATAAGCCTGTTTTAGAACTTCACCTTTATATTACGACCTAAACTTTTACTAAAGATTAAGTCGAATCAAAGTGAGTGTAAGTGATAATGAATTTTTTCTGACCTCTAAATCGGTTCCAGCAGCTTCTGCGTCCACATCTCTTTTAAATTGTAACAGCATGCGCTAATTAGGTGAGGAAATAGTTTAATGATTACCTTAGCTACCGATCTTTGACAGGCCGTAGCCTATTACAATTTCGGTTAAGATTTATAATATGTATTTTGCCAATTCGCAAATTTTACTATTGGTGCCACAAGTATATCGTGCGAATCCCCACCATAATAAGGAGTATTAACTTAGGTCGTATAGTTTCTCCCAGCGGAGTGGCCCTCCCCCCCACACACACACAGTATTATTTACATTTGCCACAGCGGAGCATCAGCTGCTACAAATAGGCTCATTTGAAAGTTGAAAACTGATAAACTTATAAGATATATGAAATGGAATTTGGTAATTTTTCATCGCCTTCAACACAAAATTAGTCAAGCATGAAGCGCTTTATTTCGAGATTGCGTTTAATTAGGTCAAAATTACATTTTTTCAATTTCACTGCGGGTAATTTAAAATAGCTTAATTTAAAGCATGAATCATGAGAATTGATTCCTGGTAACCACTTCTATTTTAAATGCTTATCTCTAATTATTTATTATTTAAAATTTCGAGAAGCATCAGAAACCCGAACTTTCAAACAATTTCACTGAAACGCCTTATCCATATAGTTTGTGCATGTTCCTTCACAGGTTATTGAAGAATTGAATTTAAAAATCTTGAATTTTTCATTTAAAATTAGCTATTTTAAAGAATTTCAAAACGAACTCGTTCAATCTCACATTGTTTCACGTGATGCAAAGTGAAATTTGAAGTGATTGGTTTACTTTCTTCAGAGACAAGTTTTATTTCTATAATAATGCTATTTTGGTAATGATAAAAAAAGGATATAAAATAATATTTGATTTTAAGGATGCTTATTACATAAAACAATATAAGAAATATTTTTCTCAGATGAATGACGTCGAGAAAGGAGGAGCTACAGTTTTTCCGCACTTTAACGTTACCATATGGCCTAAAAAAGGTAGTGCAGCATTCTGGTACAATCTTAAACGAAATGGAGAAGGAAATATGTTATCTCAACATGCAGCATGTCCAGTACTTTCTGGAACAAAATGGAGTAAGTTTTATATTTAAAATATTATAAATAATGTCAGATTTAAATTGAACACATGTTGTTAGTTTGTCCTTTACATGGGGACGACCACCCTCATGGATGACTGATTTCAATGGGACTCAAATAGATGAAAGTACATTGAAGTATGTTAGGTAATTATTTCTTCAGCTTCAATTGGGCATTTTTTTAGGAGATATAAGAAGATAAACTAATTTGATGAATCAATGCAAAATTTCGACAATTTTGTTTGTGCAAACATTTATCTTGCACGTTAAATTATTGCCAGATACATTCTGCATAATGTATAGTAAAAACGAACTTACACTTGACAATACCTGTCTTAATTATTAATAATTATTAATGAAAATTGTATAATTCAGTTATTTTTCTTCCTAAGAGTACAGTTTTTCATAAAATATTAATAAGCTTCTCGTGCGTGATCTATAGTTGAATAACTCCAGCACTTAACAACAATTATTATTTTTTATCAATGGTTTTTATAAACTCTTAAAAATCTTAGCTGTTTTTCAACATAAAAGCACCATTTCTTCACAGAAAAGTATTACTTATCACGTTATAAATTATATTTAGACACAATGAACCAGTATTTGCCAATGTTTTAAGTACTTATAAACATTTATTATAAACAAGTCTCAGTTAATCATATGGCATGAATAAAACACTGCATCGTTTTCACCATTGTTTCGTGGAAAAGTAACTAAAGATAACGCAATCATATTTTTTCGTAAAGAAAAAGTGTTTTCAGGTTGAAAAAAGGCTACACTGTGCATTTATTTATGCGTTTTTATAAAAATTAAAAAAAATTGGTAAATACTGGTTCAGTGTAACAAAAGGTGAAGCACAATTTGTCTAGAAATAATTTTCCGCGTCGAAAAAGTGCTTTAATTTGGAAAAAGCTAAGACACTCATTTGTTCTTATAAATTTCCATAAATATAAAAATTGGTGTTAAACACTGGTTTAATGTAACAAAAAATCACACACTAGGAGTTAAATAACACTACTTTGCAACGAAAACTGTGGTTTTATATACAAAAATGATTAAATTATTTATTTTTCATAATAATTATATAGAAACATAGGAATCATAGTAAATATTCAGTGTTAGTTCGTTTTTACTAGAAACTATTCATCCGATACACAGGATTACATTTAAGTAAATCAATCATGTATACACAAACAAAATTATCGGAATTTTGCATTTATTGATCAAATAAGTTTGTTGGTGATATCTGGTGAACGATTGCCCAATGTCAGCTAAAAAAATGACTGCCTAGTGGATTTTAATCTACTTTTACCTATTTGAATCCCCTAAAAATCAATTCTACGTGAGAGTGATCGTCCCCTTGCCAGTCAAGTTATTAATTGTAAGTAAGGACTTATAATGCCTCCGGTTTAAATGGTTTTTAAAATTTCTACTACTCCTAAGAGTATCGGCAATTCAGTTTGAAAATATTTGCCAAAATATTATATGATAATAAATTTACTAAGTTTGGAATTTATAATAGCAGTTGTGACGTGGAACGAAGAAGGCCGTCTTAGGAACGAAAAAAGTTTACGAGAAAAGTTTACGAGAGGTCATCGAGCAATGAGGATTTTTATTTCGATAGGGGAAATCTTCATTATTCAGAATCAAGAAAAACCAGAAAGTCAATTTTTTGGTCCTAAGGCTGGTTTCTTCGTTCCTCGTCACAGTTTGTAATAATTTTCCAATTTTTTTTAATTGGTCTTTTTCTCTTTTTGTGTCTGTATTCGTTGTACTAGAAAACTCTTAGGACTAGATGACATGTGAAAAGAATTGGAATTTTATTTATAGAGCAATTATTATTACCAATGTTGGTATAATAAATACAAAGTTTTCTCATAATATTAAATTTGTTTAATTACAGTTGTGACTGAATGGCTGCATGAAAAAGGTCAAGAATTCCGTAGGCCCTGTACTTTATCGGAAAATGAATAAAGTCATTTATATGATAAGTTCATTGGAAGAGTGGAAAATTAATTCTTCGAAATAATAGAGGGTATACATACTTTAGGAGTAAACTTCACTGTAATCTTTTTGAATTTATTTTGAACTCAAGTATTCACTTCGAAATTATATGACGAATATTGCACGATGAGAGACTTATTTTTGTCCCTACTCCACTAAAATGCCCATATTCCTTGCCTCGCAACGCAGGAACGAAACTGCCCATTCCTGACCAGTAACTAGTCTACATGCTTAGTTGACGACACATGTACAGTCCGTCTTTAGGAGTTTCTATTCTACCGCGGTCTATGGTAGGCGTGTTTTGATGGCGAAATGAATTTTCCGCATTCACTGAGTGCGAACTCTCTCTCCCATTGGGTGTGGACTCTGCACATGAGTTCAGATTCTTGATTAAGTAACTGTTATTTATTTTGATTGCTTGCTTACCAAAGGAAAACTCTCTTTTCAAATAACATAACCTATAAAGCGGCCGGCACTAGCGCGCTGCGCCTGCACTCACATTTTTGCGGAAACTTTTCTAGACCGAGACATGGCTTTAATCACGGACCCACCAGAACCTCTGTTGAGTTATAACAATATTGCTTCAATCGACCCAAAGACCAAAGTAACCTCAAATGTTTTTGAAGGCGCCAAATGGCTCATTAAAATTTAGAAATCTAAATCCCCCTCCCGCGTATGAAACAATTTTTCAGGGTGACAGATCTGCAGGATGCTATCCATGATGCTGTCATGGATGCTATCCCTGCTGAATTAACCGAGGATAAGATCAAAGACAACCTAGTTATCCTCAGCAATACTCAAACGACTAAGGTTACAGATAATCGATGTCACAGGTAGAACTCACAGTAGAATGTCACAGTAGAACCTGGAAAAGTTGGCCATCTACATTGCCTCAACGAGCGTTGAATCTCACGTCTCATCAGTTAAAATATGCTGGAAATGCGTCCGATATGGACATATCACCAAGCAATGTCGCTCAAAGTCTCGCTGCAAACGTTGCGGTGACCTTGACGCCTATACCTATGCTCCCCCTTGCCGTAACGCGAGTGAAACCCCTAAATGCGTGCACTGCTCAAGGCCTTACGTCACTTATTCCAGAAAATGCCTAGAATACACAGCGATTCCGCCATCTTCTCCTCCGTTGGCTCTCGCAGAAGCTTTTGCGTACCTCGACCCACATACCTGCCACCCCTGTCTTAGTCGGGTTTCCTTCCTCCCTTACGAACCTTAGAGAATACAAAAACAAACAGTCTCAAGTAACTGAATCCGTTACTCGTCACAGGAACTCAGCTCCCAACCCTTTCTTTATATCCCTGTATAACACAAGGATGCTAAGCTCCCTCTCCAATAACTTTGCTCTATACCGCTTAACAAGGAAATGCCCTCGCCTTCCTCTGATCCCCCAGACTCTAAAAACAATAAAAATTGTAATCCTCCCCCTACAATTTTCTTCTACTCCTTTCTCTCTCACGTTCGCCCTCGTCACCCCTTACCCCCTTCAAATAACATAGTCCTGTTATCATCTTCGAACGTATTGTGTGTGGTACGGACGATATTGGTCAGTCTCCACTTGTGTGATTGACCAACTTGTCGTCCTTGCAATGACCAACTTGTCAATGTACTCTTAGAATCAATTAACGTTGTCAATTCGAATAACGTTCTTATTTGTGGGGATTTCAATTCACATCACAATTTACGAGCAGTACCCGACGAATTTGCCTTGATTCTGGACCTTAATTCTATGAGCGGAAACAATCAATTAATTGGTGATTTCTGTTCAAATTTTGAAGCTCCAAAATTCTAAGCATTTACGAGATACATATTTATTACCTACCTTTAAAATCTTTGTGTCATTATAAAAATCTTTTAATTTAATTGTAAAATATTTCCCGTTTGGCATAATTAAATATAAAATAAGGTAACCAGTACGATTGCTGGCAACCCCCCCCCCCTCAATTATTTGCCACCTTATTTAAATATGCCTTTATTAATAATTAAAAATGTGTAAAACTAAATCACTTGCACTTAAAAGAGGTCTACGTTGAAGAATCTCAAATTTTTAGAGTTACAAATTAAACAATTGCAGCCCTTTCTTTATTGTAAGATTTTCCAGATATTACATAGTCATTTTTATTTAGAATGTGTTATGTTTGGCTCTCAAAAAATCTTTTAGGCGCCTAAGGACCTCTCACCGCTTTTGTAATTTTAGTTGAACTTTAATTCTTAGACATTTGTCCCATGAAAAGTGATCACCACTTGCTCAGAGCTATCTTAGGCCGTAAGAACATCATGGACTCTTTTAGTTGACCTTGAAACCCTCAAATAGTCTTTCGGAAGCTCCGAATGTGCACCACCATTTCATAGCAATCAACTCCTTACTGATCCCTCCATTAGGGTTTTTTCTCACGTTTTTACATTCTTTTGAAAATGCAACCTCCAAATACAAAAACGCACCCATAATCCAAGCTTCGACATTTCCACCCTGGTGAGCCCGCGCGTCGCGTGCCTGGAGGAGGAGGGAATCACTGCGAATAAGCAAGCGAGGGTACACCTTCCAGCTCCATCAGCCGAATACGGGCATTGCGTCAAAATGCGATATTCTGCCATGTGGGCAGTTCGCTTAATTTGTTTCACAAATATACCGTTTCACCTCCATCCATTTAATAACACACTACCCGATCATGCCTGTATATACACGACTGCAGAGTCAGTATGAAGCCAACGCTTGCGCACCAAGGTGCGCACTAGATTCATCATCAGTACGTCTTTGTTACTCCCTATGGGAGTAATAAAGCCAATTAGGCATTTTAGTGTGATGTTATGCCCCGTTGATATAATCAATTCCTAACAGAGAATTATCATTTTTTAGTGCAGCGGACATTGCTCACATACGTAGTTTCATAGAAAAATTCATCATGATTGTTCCTCAAGTGTAGTCGTTATTATCACAGTTGTATGTTACTTTGTTGTCGATCTGCGACTGCACGGAGAGGAATCGAATTCAAAAACGAATTCAAAAACAGGTACTCAATGAAAGATGGGGTTCTGTGGAAAGGAAGAAAAACAAATCTAGATTCATGCATGCGTCTAGAAATGTCAGGCAGGCGTTGTAGAATCATCGGTAGGCGTTCCATTACAGAAGCTCAAAGCAAATAACGTAATTTAATGATAAATTTGCAAAAAAAGAAATTGTTTCATATATTGTCATTGCACTTAATTTTTATTTGAAATTCCACAATTGCACGCACGGTTACTCACATATATAATCGCAAGCTCAAACGCATTGAATAATCGCACGCGCTAGGGATACGTACCGTACCTAAAGTACCTAAACCTGAGCATATACCTCAATCTGGCGCTTGCACTGCCTGAGCTGTTGATCTCATGAAAATAAAAATCTTCTAATTTAATTGTGAAATATGTCCTGTTTGGTTAAATCAAATATAAAATATTTAAATTTCAATAGAATTTTCAAGATTGAAAAAAAGCCTGATTATAGAAACAAAAGCAGCTACTACAATAGTTTATTTAAACATTCAAAATTTTCCTCCGCATGAAAAATATTTGAACCTGAAATATTCTAACTTGAAAGACGAATGTGAGCTTTCAACCGAATAATAGCTGAAATTAGAAGAAATCAGCCGTAAAAATTAAAAGTTTTTAGTTACTTTAATAAAATTTTGATAAACACCAGTATTTATTTATTCATTCTTACAAAATATAAGAATGCAGTTGTAGCAAGAGGAGTCGATTAGAATCACGAATTGGCGTGAAGCTCGATGATAGCGCTACAGCGCTTGCGTCACACGTACGAGTGCACATGATAAGGTTGGTGTAGTCTATAATTGGCCAGGTAGCAATTCTGACTTCCGGCGTTTCGTCCCGGATTCACTTGTGTGGCCACATCAGTGTGGGTTACTCTCTGCAGTCACCCGTCCATGTTGTATCCACGCCGCTTCGTGCTTAACATCTCCGATGAAATTCCGAGAAGCTGTGGGATGTTGATGCTGTTCGAAGACTCACGTTATTTTTTACGTAAAGCATTTCTGAACGCGTCGAATTTATTATTTCGACTATAATTTAAACTGTACCTAGTAATAGATTTTAAGTTTAACTAGGATTTACTAATAACGTGCCTTTAACAAAAGGTACTTTATTGAAACAAATCAAACTTATTGTAAGATCTATATCACATTTAATTTCATTAGTCCATTAAACATTTTTTCAATAGATACAGAAATGATCTGATCTTGTAACCATAACATGACAGTTTAGAAAGGGTAGTCGTACTCGATCGATGTTGACGAGTGCCATCATACTCTGAAATGTAATAGAACACTTGCACATCGACGATAAAATAACGTACAAATGAGTCATTCTCTAGAAAATTTTATTTAACTAAATCGACTTTGGTTTTGGCACGAAATTGTAAATGGAAAAATTACGAATGTTATTAAGAACAAGAATACATTTTAGAAACTTGTAACGTTCACACGAAGATACTGTCGGACTATGAAATAAGAGAATAACTTTAAATATTTAAACTATGCATTATTATTTATAAATATTTATTTTTATATCATCCTTCACACATTTTTTTACTACCATCACCCTTCCTCTCCCCCCTATCCTATTTTCGCTTTTGTTTTAAACTTTATAATGACATTTCTTGTGGCCGACGTTGAACGTATGTTTAATAGTTTTCTAAACTTTTACTTTATTAACATGATAAATTACATAATAAGTCGCACTGTGTTCCTCTTCGGGGTCACTAGACGGTACCGAAATCTCTTGGTATTAAAAAGAATCATTAGAATCTCAGAGAATCCCGAGTCCCTCTTATTTTTAATGACCACGTAACCTATAAAACAATAGATGCTTTTCTTCTGTCGGGGGGCTCCGTCCCCCGAACCCCCCGTACGTTCATTTCAATTTAATTTTAGCACAATGTTAATTGGTATTGAGGTCTCGTAATTATACCACTTTATTCACAGTCAAGTTTTGAAAGTGCGATAGGTTAAATTACGGTCGAATGTGATTTTCAACACAACTTTTTTTACGGTGTACGTATTATGTTGCCTGAAAAACAGCCGCTCAAAATCCATTGGGATTTCGACCGATAGCCTGTCTTCCGACAATTTATAATTGCCTTACAGCTATCACTGGGGATAAGGTATATTCTCACTGCGACGAGAATGACGTCCATATAAAAGAACCAAAACGATGTTGCAAAAACTCGCGGGGCAGTAAAGATCTAGTCACCGTAGATGCTGATGACGCAAGCACGTAAAAATCAAAGAAATTTGCACATGGCATACATTGACAACAAGCAAGAGTTTCCTTCCGTACCACATGTCTATTTGCTTGCAGTCTTAAAGATTTACAAAATCTGCCCACGCATCATGGACTTTCTAAGTCGTGCGCAGATGCTTTGGCGTACAAGAATCAAGTATTTTGATCATGGACAACCCAGGCTAACTAGATCAATATGCATTACGACAGATTTTTATCAAGGAGACTCCTTCAGTGCATTATGTTTCTATTTAGCAATAAACACATTGAGCAAAACACTAAATAGCATGTCTCATAGGTTCAACATACATGATAATGAGAATGGTCATCAACTGACCCATCTTCTATACATGGATGACCTCAAGCTATATGGTAGAAATTAGGGACCACGGAGCTAGAGAACAAGCGCGATAATGACATCGACCCAATGGCTGATGGCGAGTCGTATACATAAATACCTGGTGAATATTCAATCTAAGAGTAATCAGGCAAACAAGATTAGGTCAATCAACATCTATGCCATACCTGTTCTCACCTACTACATTAGGCTCATCAAATAGTCACACACCGACCTTGAAAGGTTAAACAGAACCATCCGCGTAGAAATGACGAAGCACCAAATGCACCACAGTGATTCGCTGATTGAAAAGGTAGTTCTACCACGATATAGTGGGCGTAGGGGCGTTGTACATAGATCTCAAGAAACTGTGTAAGTCACAAGTTATACAGTTGCGAGACTATTTTAACAGCAACTGCGATGATGCGCTTCACCATACACCATATGTGAAGCGGATCTCGATAACACGTCCTTGAATTTGTCCTCAGGGGAGGCCTTGCATATCAGGACAGAAACCATAAAGGAATTAGAAACGCAATTAATACAAAAAACCATTTACGGCAAGCACCTCAAAACGTTAGATCAATATGAAGTGGATAGTGTGGCATTCAACATTTGGCTGAAAAAGTGTTTCCTGTTTCCAGAAACGAAAGGATTCGTCATTGCGATTCAGGACAGGGTTGTCAGCACCAGAAATTATCACAAACACATGTTACATCAAGACGTGGTTGACAGGTGCCGATTATGTAGAGATATCAACGAATCCATCGATCACATTATTGATGGTTGTCACGTAATGGCTCAGATAGGACATACGCTCAGACATAATGTGACGGACATTATACATCAACAACTTGCACTAAACCTAGGAATCTTAACAGAATGGATGCCTTTCAATAGATACGTTCCTGTGCCTGTTTTAGAGAACGACGATTACATCTTATATTGGGATGTTACTAAGATAAGATAAACGTTTATTTTTCAGCCTGCTGGCCTTAAAAAATTGACTTGCTTACACTTCCATTTTTTACAGAATTTCCTTAAAACTAACCCTTAAACACTAACATCCATCCATACGTTATCTCTAAGACCGCAAGCTCTTATCGCCTTACCTTCCTTGCTTCGCCTCGCTCGCATGTCCCTACTTCCTCGCATTGCCAAACTCTGCTTCCGCGACTAATAACTAATACTTCTCTACTATTCAGAATATTTACAGATTACTTATATCTACTTCCTCTCCTATTTACAATCTTTCCTTCTCCATTCCTCTTCCTCCTTCCATCTCTTCTTTTCCATCTCACCCAAAACTCCCTTCACTGATACTACTGCCGTGTTGTCCCCCCTTTCTTGCATCAATACCCCCACACCTATCCCCTCCATGCACCCACATCTCATGCTCGCTATAAGCTCCTGACTTCCTTTCTCTCCTTTCTCACACAAATATTGCGCTCTCGCCCTTATAATAATCCACACATAGTTCCCGCTAAACCTTGACTCTCTTATTCTCTCTTCCCCTGATGCCTTCTCTCTCTCTCCATGCCGTTTTACTTAACCAAGTCATATACCTTCCTTCCTTCCTCGTGCATCCTACTCACTACATCCACCTGCAGTCCGTTCGTTCTAAAATACCTTTCCCTTTCCACCTCCATCTTCCCACGCCCTCTCCTGTTCTCCTTCTCACACCAACACTCCCTAACCAGCTCACTTCCCTCCTATTCCAACAATTCCTCCTCATATTTACACGCCCGACTTTCCGCTAGAAGCCCTACACTCGTTCTCCCCATCTCCGTCCTTACAATATAATTAGGCGTGTTCCTTGCCAACCCCAGTGTCCACTTTACATACCTTTTCTGTGTCCTATTTACCTCTTCACTTTCCTTCCACCCCCACACCTCTACTCCATACAATAGCATACTCATCGTTAGTGAGTCAAACAATTTCATTCTCCTTCCAAAATCATCTGCGAATAACTTCTTTCCCAACCCCCACACCCGCCTCATCACCACATTTGACCTCACTCTCTCTTTTATGTGACCATCCACTCCCCCATTCCTCCGAAACAAGAAGCCCAGGTACACAAACTCTTTCACCTCCTGCACCTCCTTTCCCTACAACTTCCACTCCCCTCCCTCATCCCTTCCCCCTCCTTTTCTGAACACCATAACCTTGGACTTTTCCGCATTCAGCTCTAACCTGTTCTTATCCAGGTATCTTCTCAACCTCCTCATCATCTCCTTTAAGGCCTCCTCGCTTCTTGCCAGCATCACTATGTAATCAACATACGCCAGTGACCAAATTCTAGCCCCTCCTATCCTAACTTTTCCTACCGCCCGGCCCCCAGCTTACTTTTCATATCCGGAATTAAAATCGCAAAAAGAGTTGGGCTAAGCGGACACCCTTGCCTCAACCCCCTATACATCCAGAATCCCTCCAAAATCCCCTCCCCTCATCTTACTTATCTTTGGTCTCTTCATATATCTCCCTTACCCTCTATATCACGCCTCTCACCACTCCCCTATCCTCCATCGCCTCCCAGAACATCCCCCTATCTACCGAAGGAAACGCGCCTTTGAGCTCCAAAAAAATCGCGTACACTTTGACGGCTTCTTCGCTAATTCTCAATCCACCACATGCTGCAAAACGTAGATATTTTCGATAGTACTCCTACCCGCCCTAAAGCCCGCCTGCGTCTCCGGCAATATTTCTTTGCCTCGGCATCGTTTCGCAGCCTCTCCGCCACCACCATCGCGTATACTTTATACGCCGTATTCGTTAGCGTGATCCCTCTAAAATTCTCCTATCTATCCCTATCTCCTTTCTTATACAGTGGCACTATCAACCCTTCTCTCCACCTTCCTAATAATCCCTCCCCTCCATACTTTCTACACTATCTCCTCCAGCCTCTCCCTAACCTCTTGTGTACTAAACAGCCATGCTTCGTTCTCTACCCCGTCCAGCCTTGCTGCTTTTCACCTTCTTAACTTCATATCTGTTTCTCTACCTCCTCGTCATTTAACTCCTTCATCTCGGCCTCCCCCGTTCTTCTACTCCCACCATCCCTCTTTCTTGAATATGAGCCCTGAAAGGATTCTTTAAAAAACTCCCTCCACTCCTCACTCCCTATCTTTTCGCTTATCCTCACTCTACGCTTCCTAAACCTATTTATTATCTTCCAGACGACCCTCTCTGTCTTAACATTTTCCAACTCCTCTTCCAGATATTTCTCCTTTTCCTGTTCTTCCTTCTTACATATCAATCCAAACCCCTTCCTCATTTCTACGTGCTCCTCCCTTTTCGCATTACCCTCTTTCCACTTCTTGTACTTCCTCTTCACCTTCCTTTTCATATTTTTAAATTCCCTATCCCACCACGGCTTCACGATTTCTTTCTTTTTAATTAAATGCCTTCTTTTGCACACACCCTTTCACCTTCTCTTTCAGATCCTCCCATAGCTCTTCCACCGACTCCCCTTCAAAGCGTACCTTTCCTAACTTCTCCTGATGCCCTTCCTTCAACACCTCTTTCTTCTCGTCCCACACCCACATTTTCTCGTCTACTTTTATTTTCCGATATCCTACCTTCGCCGATCTTCCTTCACACCTCTCCCTCATATGCCTGTCTCATAGCATTCTCTGCACATCCCTTGCCCTTCTTGTCAAATCGTGATCGATGAAAACTCCTTTATCCTTTATCCTATTCTTATTTCGCATTACATCCAACTTTTCTTCCCAGCTCTTTAGCTGCAACCCTCTTATCACAATATTATTTCTCATGTCTGCCTTCTCTTTTCTCTCCATTCTCAACTCCATTGCCCTTATCCCTTCCCTATCCGCCCTCTCCTCCTTTCCATTCCTACGCTCTCTCACTTTCTCTTCTATCATATTCTGTACCCTCTCCCAAATACCTTCAATCTCGCTCCCCCCACCCTTCTCTCCTGCTTCCATTTCCGTCCTGCCCTCCACCTTCTCAAGCCTTTTTCCGTCCTTTTCTTTCATACCCTAATCTCCTCTCCCATCTGCTTTATTTTAACTTATTTCTCTATCCTTCCCCTCTCTCACCCTTCTACACTCTCCCTCAGCTCTTTCACCTCCATTTCCCATTTCTCATCTCTGATTCTCAAGTCCTCCCTCATGCCTTCCATCTGCTCCTTCGTCCCCCTTTTTTAAAAATGTTTTCAAAACATCTAAATATTTTTTTAACTGATTCAAATTTTTCGTAATTTTTTTTAAAATACCGGCAAAATTAAAAAAATTAGTCAAAGTAGGTGCAGAGCGCCTACAAGGAAGGGTTTCGCAGCGTATTAAGACGTTAATTCAAGTCTTAACAGAATCTTAAAACAAAATATTTTTAAATTTTGTAAAAAAATTTGTCAACAAAAATTTTTTAAAAGGATGTAACAACATTTTATGAAAAAAGTCGTTGAAACCTGCCTATCGCAAATTTTCCCTCTCCTACTCCACCTATTTTCTCCTCCCCCAGATTCTTTTTTGACAATTTTGAAAATCTTTGAAAATCTTTTTAAATATTCCCCTAAAGTTAATTTTTCAAAATGAAAAGGCCTTTTTAATTCTCCTAGGAATCGTAAGAAAATTAGATTTTTTTTAAATTATTTGAAATCATTTCAAGATTTACATTAAATTTTGAATGTTTTCAAAACTTCTCTTAAAAAAAACATCTCTGGAAATTCCTCGATTTTTTTCTAAATTACTAAGTATTAAGTTGTTATTTATACATCAAAATTTAACTATGTCACATACAAATTAAAAAATTTCAAATTTTGACGATCCAAGGCTTCCGATTTCAAAATATCCAGTTTTAGATATTTGATTTATAATTGCTCGTTTTATATGAACAGTCAAATATTCCTACTAATTGAATAATTGTTCTTTTTTCTAATTAAAATTTTTTAAATGCTAATGGGTTAAAAATGGAATATTTTAGAGTGAAACAGTAATTGAATAGAATTTGAAATTGAATCATTCGGACGTATACGTTTGTTTAACTATTAGGGCGTTCAAATTGCAACAGTTCAATTTTTAAAGATAAAATCTGTAAACTCTTCAATTTTGAACGGTTTCAGAGTCATCTTAAAAAATCAATAACTTAAAGTACAGTTCGATTGAAAAAAATATTAAATTATAATTACAGTTGATCAACTAAAAACGTTTTTATAGAAAAAATTTCAATTCCAACCCCTTTTAATTTTTATTTAAGTCGGCAAAACTGAATTTTAAAATTCTTCAAATTGACAATTAACGCTTAAAAAACTATGCTTCAAAATGGAATATTTTTATAATAGAAAATTTTAGAACTACGCATTTTAAACTAAGAATATTATAATTGGAGAAGTTGACAATTGAACTTAAAACTTAAAACAAGCTGAAATCGAACTTATTTTAAATTTGTACATAATTTCTCAGAAAAGAGAAAAGATAGAAAGATTATTTTAAGGTACAATATGTAGCCACCCTGAATAACTTTCATGCGTCATCTTCAATATTTAATTAAAATTATTCAGCTCAGTATGCACTTTCAACTATTTGATTTTAAATTAATTATTTTAAAATTATATAATAAAATTTTTTCTATTTTCAATTGGGAAATAAAAGATTCTCATTCTCGCTAATTTAAATTTAATATTTTTAAATACATTTTTTTTTAGCGTCTTCCATATATGTAACCTTCAAAATTGAATTAAATTGCCTGTAGATTAATATGCCCTCTGGTATTATTTTTGTAAATAGTAACAAATTTTTACTTTCAATTCAAAATATTCATTTCAACCTCATGACAACTTCCATAGTAAAAATTAGGTTATATTATTGTAACCCAGAGTAAAAAAATATTATGTACCCGAAAAATCGCTTTAACAGATGTCCACACATGCCTGAGGCAAATTTTGGAGTTACGTAGGAAATAAATAATGAACTACTTTAAAATGTATGCTTAAGAATCTTAAAGTTAAACTCAAAAAATACAATTCTGGACATTAATATTTTTATTTCAATGCAATATACACTACATATGCACGCAAATATGAGTGCCTTTGAAATATTTTTGAGGTTACGTTGATAAATAAACAGCTGTCGTTTGACAACTAGGAATACCTTTTTGGGTCCTGCTTTGACGTCGGATTATAGAAAAAGTATCTCACTACTCATCCTCTAAGTTTTGATTGTAGGCATTAGGAACTTTCATCGTAAATAAAAAAACCGGCCAACAAAACCTTGCGCATTTTTTTTAGTATCCATCAACGTAACTTGCAATAACGTTTATATTTTACAACAGAAGTAACTATATAAAAGAATATAATTTGGATCAGAGCAGCAAAAAATGATTTTCCAAAGGATTTTTGAATCCATTTTACTTTAAAACTTTAGGAACACTTTTTGTGTTGTTTTCCATCACCGTAACATCCATCGACGTGACGCCGTTTCATGTTGTGATGTCAGCTGACAAGATGTCTGCACGCCGAGGGCCAAACAGTAATACCAATTGCATGGGATGAAACATTTTTTTTTATAACGTGGGCAAAATTGATTTTTCACCATAAGTGTATTTAGATATCATTTTTTTTATTTTTAAAGAGCTATTTAATTAAATCATAAAAACTTACGGTGAGAAATCATTTTTGTCTGAACTTATAAAAAAATAAAGTTTTGTCTCATGCAATTCGTATTATTGTTTGGCCCTCGGCGTGCAGACATCTTGGAGTCTTGGATTTCACCCACCCAACCTGAAATACCTAATTACGACTTGTTACGATCCTGAATGACATATCTAGGTTAGGTTTATACCGGCGTGTTTACACAACGTGCTTGCGAGTTAGATTGACATCTCGTTGTTTATTTATATGTATTTAATTTAGTTAAAATTATAAACGATTATCATTAATTTATTATAAATGTGTTGTGGAAATTGTGCTTATTTTTTTAATTAAATTAAAAGTATAAGCTTATTAAATTTTTCTTCGAAATGATGTTTATTTATCAATTTTAACATTCTTTCAGTGTGTTTCTGTTTTTAGTAGAAGCATAAACAGGGAAATGGCCAAAAGTAAAAGTCAAAAATCGAAAACACCATCAAAATTTTCAAAAGAAGAGGAAAGATTTAAAAAAGCTAAGGCTGCAAGAGAAAGGCGGCAAAAAATTAATGAAAATTTTAAGCATTTTAAGCAAAAGTGCTGTTAATTTCATTTGTAATTGATTTAGCAGTTATTTGCCTGAACCTGACCTTTTTGGTCAAAATTTGTAAAAATTTTCTAATACAAACGGAAAGCTTCGGATGCAGATCTCGGAAAGATCCTAACAATCGTACACACACTTACGTTATTAAATATTTTAGCCCTCTAATTCGACATAGAATAATTTTTACAATTTCGGAAATGAATCTTATGGTCTTAAAGAAAATAAGTACGCAAACAGTAGGCGGTATATGAGCACGATATTATAAACTGACTAAATAACTCCAATGCAATAGACAACAGCGTGCTGAATTATTTGCATTCAGTTTTCAAAATTTTTACACGATATTTTATGTAAAACGTTTTGCATACGAAATAACAAAAATATATAACGAAAATAACAAAATTATAAACTTGTTTTCTAAGAATTCCAAATTTCGACCAAAGTCGTGAGTTTAATAATTTAGCAAATTGCTGCATCGGAGTTACGTGCTTCGTTCCGATAAGATTTAGCATACAACACAATACATATCGTGACACAGTTAACTTTGTTTCTGTTTTAAAGAACCTTGAAAAGTATAGTGCTTTGAAATTTTTTTTAATTAAGAAAGGAACGTGATCTTAAATATCTCAATTATATTTCATTTAACTTATTGCGAAAAGACTTCTCTACAGTGTGTAATAAAACAGAAATAGACAATTATTATTTAAAAATACTAATGGTGTGTGTATAGGGAGGTTCGAAAAATACAAATTTTGGTACAATTAGTTTCGAAGTGTGACTTCGACTATTTGTACTGAAATTTCTATATGCGCGTGCACTCCCTAAGTAATACGTTTTGTTTTTTATTATGTAATTTATATTCCAAAAAAGTTCATACCTCTGAGTTATTTTATCTAAAATCCATGAAAATACTAACTAAAAAAATTTAATCAGATTTACTTGCTACATTTTGTGTAATAAAAAAATTGTTGACATAATTGCAACAAAACACACTCATGTGACTCTTAATTTCAGTAGATTCGATGGCCTCCGTGAAAATCTTGGCTGCCATCTCCAGGGTGTCCACGTCACTAATTCTCCTGGGCAACTCCGAAAGTGCACTCCTTTGTCCGTTCTTCTTAGATTTCTGGCCCACTTAGGGCCCGCGGGTACGAAGGATTCCAATTCAAACTTTATCTGTGCGTAATCTGAGAGAGTGGGTTCGTCTGAGACTCTCCACTTTTTGACATTGTCTCTAAGTACTCTAAGTACTCTAGCGGTACGGAGAGTGATGTCGATGACTTCCTCCCTGACCGAGTTATGAAACGTCGGGGTACTTCCCGTGTTAAGTATATCTAAAGCAGTAGTGATTATGTATTTCAATAGATCATTACCTCTTGAGTTGATGTCCGTGCTGCCCCACAAAGTATGGTGGGAATTAGCATCGCACCCCAGTAGAAGAGAAATACTTCTTACCTTGCAGTAATCCACCAGTGTACGTATCTCCACTTGTGGGTTGGTATCCCTGCCATATGGAAAGTAGGCCGATCCCAGACTAACTTCCCTATTCCTTTAAGATCTGTGGCTCTGCTCTGATCACCATCAGCTCTGTCGAATATAGCTCTAGCAGCGGGACAACGTTGACTCCCTTCGCGAGTATGCAGGTCCTTGGTTTGGCCGCCTAGGGGTCCCTGTAATAAAAACAAGCCCCCCCCCCCAATCCTCTTGAAGTATCACGAACTAACCAAGGTTCCTGGATTAGCGAGATACCTGTGTGCCTCGCAGCCATGCGGTGATGCAAGTTGATTCGGGTAATGCTTAGGCCAGAAGCAGTCATTTTAGGTCTGCTCCCGGTCTTCCCGTGTCCCGGCAGGCGCCTCCTATCCCTAGCCGGCAACCCTAAAGTTTACCTGTCTAAGGTCCGAGGGCTTTGTCTGGGACTCAGAAATTTGCTCAACTAGGAGGTGCTTGAAACCTCCCGCTGTGTCTTTTTCCTGAGGCTGATACTGCCTGACGATTTGCCAGGACGCTGTCCTTCGTGAAGAGTTGAATCCCTTCAACCGCCGGAGGACCACAGACGGGTCTTACAGCTTACCTGGGAACCACGCTGTAGCCCTCACCATCCTTTGGATCAATTCAACCCCACCTACTTTTAGGGCTGCACCTTCCAAGGACCTTCTCTCGGCCACCGTATTTTGTAGCCAAGCTTTAGCCGCTGGGTTGGCTGCGACAAATACGAAGACCCCTTCCCTCCCGTTGGCCCCCCTAAAGAGCTCAAACTGTTCCGCAGTGAGCAGTGAGCCTGGGTAGCTGTTATCCGCCACCACCAATGTTATAAAGTAAAAAAGTGTCAGTCCAGTCCCCGACGACTCCCTGTTCGCCGGTTGCTGGGCTGTCCTGTGCCTCTTCCTCTCTTCTGAGTCTCGCTGCTTGTTGTCGGCGTTGTGGTTGCCGATGTTCCAGCCCTCGCAGCTGCTCTACTGGCCTGCTGCACTTGCCTTCTCAGTTTCCTTTTCTATAAAGCGTTGATACCTCATTCTGGAGGACCGTCAATCCCTCAGCTCCCGGGGGCGCTGGGGGCACAGCCGCTACCTGAGTTTGGCTAGTCGGAGAGACAGATTGGGAGGTAAGGATTATGTTAGACCCATTCAAACCCAGCCCCTTCTACCCCTCCGCCACCTCCCTTCCTCCTTCTTTCTTTTATTTTTGTTTTGTTATTGCGTGTTTCATTTTGATCCCATGAGCAGCCAGGGAAATAAAAGGTCCGCCCCTGCAGAGCCCCGAATGCAGTGATAAGACCAAATAATTGGGGAAGTCGTCCGGTGTCCCCGGGAGGCCCTTCGGACACCTTCATACCCCTAGGTGCTAAAGTGCCACGGGCACGATCACTCTACACCCATGGCTTAGGGGTGTCCAAATTGAGTCAAACACTCAATGAATACCCGTTGGCAGGCTACCATACCAACGGAGGGCTGTTTCTTGGTCGCTGTGTGGGCCGTAGGTGATTCCCGTCCCGATTCCAAAACTGAATATCGGTCCGGGAGGGACCTCGACCCAGGGACTCAGAAGGCCCGTGTTAGCTAGGCTCTTTCACCCTTCTACCATACTACAATCATACATGCCAGAAGAGCCAATTTACAGGGATCCTTGCATCTCACCCAGGATAGCCGGGTTATAGGGATCCTTTTATCCATATCCATACACATGCAGGCCTAGGTCCGTTTGACCCCCTTGCCCCACATGCTTAAGCCATCACAACAACTACAAGGTATTATCATCCTGTACATACCCTCAAAAGTAGCTCAAAGGTCAGGTGAAGATCCGACAGTCATGATAAGGGCTTCCGACGTAGCCTACGAAACCCTAAAAGAACTGAAAAAGCATCTTGATCTTACATCATTTTGAATTTTATATAAATAAGCAGAATTATATTTATAAAAACCTTTTGATTGTTTGTAGTTATCAAGAAAACGATATTAAGCATGGTAAATAAATTCAGAATGCATCTCGCCCCGATTGTTATTCGCACATTAAGTACAAATCTTTCAATACTGAAATCACCAAAAAAAATAAGCGGATACAAATTGTAATAAATGATTTACAGAAAAATTGTAATAAATAATAACAAATGTAATGTTTATTTTACCCCTAGATTGTGTGGTGGCCGTATTTTTGCCCTATAAAAGCGGTCAAAAATGCTAATAACTGAAAAAATATGCCGTATACAAGAAGAAATTTATTAATGACGTACATCCAACAACTAATTGAACGGTTTACGACAAACATAAAAATTCCAAAGAATCGCCAGATCCATTTTACAGATTTCAAATTTGAATATAAATCTTGGAAAGTTTCTGCTTCTCCTTGAAAGATGTGAATAATTTTTTTATAATAATGAGTAATTTTCCATTGAAATTATATACTCATCAGGTTTCCTGGAATTTTTTATAACTATATTATAATTATATTATTAAAATAGTGACATAAGGGGGTTACCGAATGAAAGTGAGAATTTTGAGACAGACATAAACCTTATAATGTTTATATTCTTAACTATTATTCATTTTTAAATTACGTCGATTGAAAAAGCATATATTGAAGAATAAAAATGGTTAAAAAAGAAGGAACTTCAATTTTAGAATATTTTGAAAAACAATCCATATGGAGAACTCCATATAGGATTCAGAAAACTAAAAAAAATCTCTCATTGATTTTTTCAAACATAAAGAACTTGCTGCATATACAAAAAGAAAAAAAATCTTCAGCATAGAACGAAAAGCTTCAAATGCAGATCTAAGAAAGATTTTGAAAGAGAATCGTACACACACTTATGGTATTAAGTATTTTTGCTCTCTAATTTGACATAGAATGGTTTTTACAATTTCGGAAATGATTTTCATCAACTAACTAACTCCAATGCACAGCGGTGTGCTAATTTTTTTTTTTCAGTTTCTAAAATTTCAAGAAAATATTTCATTCAACGTCATTTGCCTTAAAAATTTGAAAGGGAAACCTTAAGTGAGCCTAGTTATTTTTAAATAGAATTTGCCGGTATTGTCGATGCCATATTCGTAATCAGCCGATCATAAAACATCGATACATGAGAATACAAAAATATAAAAAAGATATTAACTTTCTACTCTGAAAGAATTCCCAATCTCGACCAAAGTCGTGAGTTTGATAATGTTTTTAACTGCTGCGTCGAAATTACGTGCTTCGTTTCGATAAACCTGAGCATACAGCCCAATACATATTGTGACACATTTACCTTTGTCTCTGCTTCAAAGAAACTAGAGTGCTTTGTGAGAAAAAAAATTAAAAATAAGAAAGGTAAGTGATCTTAGATATCCAAATTATATTCAATTTTACTTAATGGGAGAGATTTCTCTACAGCAGATAATGAAACATCAATAGACAATTATTATTTTAAAATACTAATGATGTGTATATCGGGAGGTTTTGAAAAAACTCTAATTAATACATGCTGTTTTTTCATTCTCATCCTAATGAGAAGGTATAGGTTTTATGTAAAATTTGACTTCGTCAGTTTTCATCAAATTTCCATGTTTGGAGACGCCCTGAATCAGAAAATACGATTTTTGCAAAGGTGTCTTTCTGTCTTTCTGTAGGCACGATAACTTTCGTGAGACTGATCTGATTGGATTGAGGTTTGGCACACGTTTTTAAATCATGAAAAGAAAGAACAAGTTCGTTAACCAGCCATTTCTTACCAATGGTTCTGGTTTTATTCATCAAAAATGTTTTTAAAAATAATCCATTTTTCACCAAAACTGTACGAAATATAATAAAATGTTATAAAGCAAAATTGGTCATAACATGAAGATGAACAAATTTGGTCAAACCATTTCTTGATAAATTACATATTTTTTGTCTTAATCGTGCAAAATTCTATTAAAAATAAGAAATTCCATTTTTCGACAAAACTATGCAAGATTCGAAAAAAATGTTAAGAGGCTAAATTCTTCACATCAAAAAGACGAAGAAGGATAATTATAAACAGTGTGTAAAAAGTAAAAAAATGGGTACATTATGTTAGGGCAGACAGTAAAATAAAACAGAACGTTTGCAAATCCAAATTACGCACAGATAAGTTTATATTTTTTTCAACAGGCCAGTTCAGGAACATTACTGATAATAATAACTAATACGAATTACGAAATGTATGTCAAAAGAAATAGCAGTCATATAATATATTATTTATACTCTTCTATATTGTGCAGTTTAATGTCCAATAATATGTGATTAACCTTTTGGTATAGAAAAAATGATACCACAGAATAAGTGTAATTAGGCATTTTTGCCTGGAAATTAAAAAAACGATCTTCAAACTTTTTTTACATTCTCATCAGAGAAGGTATTAACATATATGTATATGTATGTGAGTACTCGGAGAGTCGAACACTTTATCTTTACGACTTTTTTGATAAAAAAAACATCAGAGTCATAGCATTTTCAAAATTCAAAAAAAAACGAAAATGAAAATTTCAAGCTAAACAACGCACGATATTCAATTTTCTTGAAAAATCGAAAATTCAATTTTTGATCCCTCAAAAAATAATGAAAAATCCACAATTTCATTTTGCGGTTAAACTATACAAGGTACGATAAAAATTATAACACAAAAGTTGTTCACAAACAAAAGGGATAAAAATTGATTATTTATCACTTTTTGATAAGGCGCGTAGTTTTTGTTTTATTCGTAAAAAACAACATTGAAAATAAAAAATAAAATTTGTTGGACAAACGTCACAAGCTACGAAAAATCCTAAAAAATAACATGGAAAATTAGCAAATTAATTTTTGGTAAAACGACACAAGGTGCAATAAAATGTTAATCAACAAAATTGTTCTATAGTATGCGCACTTTTTTTAAATATAAAAAACAAGACAATACAAATACATTTGTTTCAATACCAATGCATATTATGAATCGTAATAATGTAAATTTATTGAAATGATACATTTTTTAGGGTAGCTGAGAATAAAAATTAATATAAAATAAAGTACAAATATTAAAGTTTTCATGAAAAATAAAATTTGTACTTCGTTTCGCAATATCTAGATGGAGTGCGAAGCGCCAGTTACGTGATGAAAATGTGTTCGTTAAAACCGAAGGAGCTTTAACAAAAGAGAATTCACAATCACCAAATGGTGTTGACATTTTTTTGGTTAGTTTTGTTAAAATTATGTTACAGAAATTATGAGAGGAACCGAAAAGAGTAACTTTTTTTGTTGGCAAAAGTGTTATGTTAGGCTTGATTACAAATTTTCAAGAAAGCAAGTTTGCTGGGCTTCGCAAAAGTTAAGGTTTTTTAAAATTATGGTACAAATCATGTAACATAAATTCTAAGAGGATTTGAAAAGGGTACCCTTTGTTGTTAGAAAATAAGTTTTGTTATTAAAATTTTAGTAATAAAGTGTCAGGAAAGAAAATTTCCTGGATCCGCGTTCAGAACTAAAATTTTATACATCTTGACCGTTTTTCTAAGGTTCTCATCCTTCTAAAAAGTAAACCTGGTAGTCCAAGTATTCAGAATACATCTTCGTTGAGGATGGTGCCTTCAGAACTGAAATTCTATTCACCCTAACCGTTTTTCCAAGATCTCGTACTTCTAAGAAGTAAACCCACTAGTCCAGGTATTCAAAATACATCTTCCTCTAGGAACTTGTGGCCAGAAATGAAGTAGAAGGCACCATAGAAGGGGAAGGGTAAAGAAAGATGCATTTTTAACACGGATACTACCAGGTTTACTTCTTAGAATGATGTGACCTTTAAAAACTGATGAGTTTGTCTGAAATTTTAGTTATGAACACAACCTTCTCGAAAAATATGTATTTCGAACACCTGGACTACCAGGTTTACTTCTTAGAATGACGAGACCTTCAAAAAGCCGATCAGCGTGTTTTAAAATTTCAGTCACGACCACAACTTCCCCGAGGAAGATGTTCTGCTCCTTAATTTTTATTGATCCTCTAAAGCGAATCATATTAAGTAGAAATCCTAGATCGAAATAGCTGCAACAATTTGATATCCCAAGTTTTAGTGTGCTTTGAACAAGATTACTTGTTCTAGCTGTTGCGCTTGCTAGAATCTGATCGTTCTGAGTATCAGCCCAGTGGGCATCGGAACATCCTAAAGACGTCCTTAGAATTCACCTTTATGCCATGTGACTTGACGGCTATAGGACTGCTATAGGACAACTGTAGGACTTGTGTGCCCACTTGTAACACAGCCCCACAAAAAAAAGTGTTCCGTGCATCAGACTAGACCACCATAACAATATGTTTTTGGGGTTGTAGAATCTAAATCCGGAGTCTGTTTGACACCATCAGGTTAGGATCAAGGACATTCCAAGGTCAAATCGGAAAAAGGTCAAAAAAACGTTTAAGCGGAGAAAACCACGATTCTCGTACATTTTCGGAGTCGCTGAATCTGAATCCGGGGTCTATTTGACTCCATCAGGTCAGGGTGAAGGTCATTTCAAGGTCAACTTTTATTTATCAAATGGAAACGCGTTTTTACCGCGGATTCTGAAAGAGCGGGATATTTGATGTTTGCATTTGGTTTGTGACCCCTAGATCAAAATGACCTGTCGAGGTCACCTGAAGGTCAACTCACTTTCTTGGTCCTCTCAGGGTGTTATCTCGTCTGGGTAACGGAAAAACAACGTGTGGCAGTACGCAGTACGCCTTTACTAGCTTCGTTACCTCAAAAAATCGAAAAATGAATCATTCTACACATCCTCGATTAAGGTAGTTGTCCTCATTTCCAGCACAAGCTGAGGAAGCAGGATTTTGAATTTCAATAACAGGATCAGAGTAACCCCACAGAATTTAAGCGCATCGCTCAGATACTGAAGTAGGGCTCATCAGTGATGCTTCAGTACCTTCATCAGTCCCTTATCGCTGAGACGTTCTGGCAGCTAGTATATAACAGAGACGTATTCTTTTTCCCAGAGAATTGGAAAACGCATTTCTTCGGAAGCGCGTGAATATAGGTGTCTGCTGTCTTGGTTCTCCAATGCCCCTTGAAGAAATATTACGAAGCTGAACCATGCTCGATAAAAATGTGTAATTCATAGATTTCTCAATGAGGATCTAGGCGAGCGGTGCACCCCTAAAAAGACGTATACAAAAACGAGTTGACCGACCAGATAGTTTCGCCAGAATGAAACCTTTTCTAATCGATGTATTATGTTGTTGCGAACAAAAAACCTCAGTGACATTTTTTCATACCAATGGTCAGTAATTTGTTATTAACAAAAAACTTGCAAAATTGAATAGGATTAAAAACTCGATACAAAAACCTATTTATTATATATTTTGGGCAAAAATAAGTACTTTGTAACTCTTGTCATTTTTCCGAAAAGGGCTTCGTTTTCGAGCTACGAGCGATTTAAGGTCGAAAAATAACCAAAATGCGCCATTTTACAAGAAATGCATATAATAATAGCTATTCATTTATTTATTTATTCTTAAAAAAAATATATTTTTGTATTTGAATATAAACTATTATATGTAAAAATCTAGAAATACAAACTGACGATATGGAAGCAGGAACTGAATGTGAGGCTGAAGATTAGTTGTTCATCTAATAGTTAGAAATAAATATAAATAAAAGTTTATATTTAAGTATAAATGTATATTTTGTATTAATAAATAGTTATTATTATATGCATTTCTTGTAACAACATTAAATTTCTTTATTTTTCATTTGAATGTAAGGTATAATTCGTAATCTTAGATAACTATGCGATACTATCATTAATTAAAAAGTATACAGTTACTATATCAATAGTTCGCGAATCGATATTTTGTTTTCCGGCTACTCGCCCGCTCGAGGAGAATCGGTGAATTTCACGAGTTTTTGTTTGGAAATCTTGAAAATTCAAAAAGCTCCAGTAGAAACCGAGAAGAAAATTTATGAAAATAGCGCACTTTGGTTATTTTTCGACCTTAAATCGCTCGTAGCTCGAAAACGAAGCGCTTTTCGGAAAAATGACAAGATTCAAAAAGTGCTTATTTTTGCCCAAAACATATAATAAATAGGTTTTTGTATCGATTTTTTAATTCTATTCAATTTTGCAAGTTTTTTGTTAATAACAAATTACTGATCATTGGTACGAAAAAATGTCACTAAGGTTTTTTGTTCGCAACAACATAATACATCGATTAGAAAAGGTTTCATCCTGGCGAAACTATCTGGTCGGTCAACTCGTTTTTGTATACGTCTTTTTAGGGGTGCACCGCTCGCCTAATCAAACAGACACCGGATTCAGATTTAGCGACCACAAAAACGTACAAGAATCATCAGTTGCTCCGCTTAAACAATTTTTTCTTAATTTGACCTTCAATGACCTTGATTCTGACTTGATAAGGTCAAACATATCCAGGATTCAAATTCAGCGACTCCAAAAACATATAAGAATCAGTTCTTTCCGCTCAAATTTCCTCCCCCAATTTGACCTTGGAATGACCTCCATCCTGACCTAATGGGATCAAACAGACCCCGTATTTAGATTCAGCGACCCCCAAAAACGTATTATTATGGTGGTCTAGCTTGATGCACAGAACACTTTTTTATTAGGACTGTGTAGTTATTGACAAACTTTTTTATTCTGTATAATTATTACAAATTTTGTTATCTAGTTCGTTATTAAACAAAAATAGTACATCATGTAACAAGGTCACCATCACCTTCCGTTCATAACGCACACTATACTTTTTGCATAGTAATGTCCTTTGGTCGTGAAATAAGTATACTGACTAAACACTGCTTTATCAAGAGGTAAACATATTATTACGTCTCTAAAGGGAACTTGCATTGTGATATTACGATCAGCTTCTTTACTTTGATTAACGAACATTCGACAGTAATAGGGCGCTCGAAATGATTTGTCCTCTAGACTTACTGTTATTCAGTTTTCGTCCACGTTGCCATTTTCTGATGTTTTCTCACTGCTTGCTCGGAAAATAATATCACAGGAAATTGGCTGAGGCTTAAACAATCTAATTTTTCACACTCTTTTGATTAATAAAGCCTTTATTTAGCTAGGACCAATACGAAATCAACATGGACACAAATTTCCGAGCGCTCTTACACCTTCATTCTTTAATTTAAATTAAGAGAAACGTTCACGAGTAAACAAACGTAAAAGCTAACCTTCAGCTAGGGTTGCAAAGAAAATGTATTATTTATAGCAGAGACTGCCACTGAATAATTACTTTTGAATTAAAAACTGCGCTTCTTCAAAACAAAATTTTATAACGTGGCTGTGAGAAGCCACTTCGGTAACCAGGTTATTGGAGAAGTGAATGTCAGCCTCACGAAAAGACCATTCAGAGGCAATCTGAAGGCTTTCGTGGAGCTGCCAGAGGAATTGGCCGCGAGACTGGTACGCACAGGACACCTGAAGGTGGGGTGGGTGTCCTGTCGCGTACATAAGAAGACAGAAAGGGTTCGGTGCTACCGCTGCCTGGGCTTCGGTCATATGGCGGCCAGTTGTGTTGGCACAGACAGCACGAAGGCATGTTGGAGATGTGGCAAGGAGGGCCATAGGGCGGTGGCGTGCAAAAGTGCGCCGCACTGCTACCTCTGCGCCACAAACCAGGATAAGCCCCGGACAGACCATAGGCCCGGGACAATGAGGTGTAGGGCGTTCCGAGAGGCAGCTTTGGTGAAGAAGCCTCAAGGACGCGCTACCTAGCAGTATATACGCAGCCAGGATGCCGAAGGCCGACGAGCCCGTTGTGTTGTACCACCACACTACTGAGGATGATGCGTGCATCCTGGTTGGATGATGTTTGGAAGAATGCCAAGCTGGCAGTCAAAAGTGGGAGCCGAAGCACGGCTTATATGGCCTCACCCCCATGTCCTTGAAGTAATGCGAAAGCGGTTCCGAGGACATGGGTTGGCAGGAAGAGGAGGTGAGTTTAGTGGGTATTACCGTTTTTTAGGTCGAGTCCCACACTCAGTGCGTAAATGCATTCTCACCTCCTGTACAAAAAAAAAATACTACTACTACTACTTGGCGCGTCCCCGGGTGGCGGATAGGGAACTGCTCGCTAGAAACAGAGGGTAGGGCTGAAATAAAATAGGCATCGCGGACCAACCACACATGATCGGTGCCAACTGTGACCCACTGGGAGTACTTTGAACCGGAAATGGGGATGAGGCTGCTGTGAGCTTTCTCTGCCGATGTGTAAGTTGCAGTCGGTTATCAGGAATCCAGCCCCTTCGGGCCCTGGTGAGGAAGTGCGTGGTGGCTGCAGAGGTTGGAATCTGCAGAGCTCCGGGCGAGTTCGGTCCGTCTGTGCATTCCGGAACCGGTTAAACGAAGGCTGGGCCCCAGGGAACTGGGGTGGGACTGCGGTCCGAGGGTATACCCGTTCCCAGTTTTTTCGGCCCGCCCCTCCACGCACGAAGCGCTGGATAAACATTCATGGCAACCACAAAAACAGAAGAAGTAAAGAAGAATGAAGAACACCAAAATCCCAGCCAGAAGAACGTAAGAGCCATGAACACGGACATGAGCCAGAAGAAGAAGGAAGCCAATAAAAGCATCACGTCACGAAACATGGACTTGCACCTAACAAAAGCGGCACGAAAGATTGCAAAAATTAGCAGTATGTATTTTTCTGAACTTCGCAAAAAATTCGAAGAGCTCGAAGCAAATGAAACGCTTGTTTGGCGTCATCAGAGCAGGAGCAAACAGTATGCACGAAAAGACCCGATATAGGAAGAACCTTGACAGCTGCGTAAAGAGTGGTTTACCAGACCTTGTCAAGGCTATTGAAGCCCTTGATAAGGAGAGCAGTACCCTCAAAGCAACCAGAGAGCAACTGAGGGCAGCAGAGGCTGGGCACCGCCCACCCACTTCTGCGGTTACACCCTCTGACAAATCGGCGCCAAGAAACCGGTGGCAAAATACTGCCACGCCTATAAACAAGCGTAAAAGGAGAGAAACGCGTATTGCAAGCCTCAATGCAGAAGAGGTGTCCAGGCCAGCAAAGAGAACTGTTTCGGAGACTGACCAAACTTGGACACATGTTCAAAGGCGCAAAAATAAGACGCGGAAACTACCCGATTCTGAAAATGGAGTAAACTCGAGAAATAGAGGTAAACACAGGCAAATACGCTCTGAAGCGGTCCTGATCAAACCAGCGGAAGGTCGAAACTACGTTGAAGTAGTACGAACCATTAAATCGAAAGTCAACCCAGAGGATTCCTCAGTAACTATTAAAGCCATGAGGAAAACAAGACAGGGCGATGTCTTGCTTGAAATAAATGCGTCTGAGGAAAACCGAATGAAATTTGGCGAAGCTTTACAGCAAGCGGTTGAGAGAGCGGGAGAAGTCCGCCAACTCATACCGAAAAGCCGGATTGAGATACTGGATCTCGATGTAGACACAGAAGTAGAGGACGTCAAGAAAGCCCTTAAAACATTCCTTGGCGATGAATGGACGGAAAACCCAAAAATTAACATTATGAAAAAAGACTGGAGAGGAAGCCTAAAAGCCTTCGCTGAACTGAGCGAAACAGCGGCCAGAAGGCTAGACGACGCTTCGAAGATCAAAATAGGCTGGGTGAACTGCAGGGTCCGCATTAAGGCAAGAGTGGAGCGATGTTACCGATGCCATGGCTATGGACAAATCGCATCCGCTTGTAAGGAGGCCGACCGCAGAAACCTGTGTTGGAAATGTGGCGAAGGCGACCACAAATCAGCTGATTGCACGAAGAGCCCAAGGTGCATTTTGTGCACAAATAGAACAGATGAAGCCCCTGTGGAGCATTTCCCTGGCTCTTCCAAGTGCGCTTGCTTCAGGGAAGCAGAGCAGGCTTGTGAAACAAACAAAAAATGACAAACAAAAAAAGCTGACGTACTGGCGATAAGTGAACAATACGCCAACCCAAATTTGAAGAACTGGTTCGCTGATACCTCGAACAGAACTGCGATTTGGGTTAGAGGCCCGGAAAAAATGCCGATAATCAATCATGACAAAGGTGACGGCTACGTCTGGATCAAGAGCGGGGGCAGTACATAAGTGAGCTGCTACCTCTCTCCAAATTAAGGAATAGCCGTCTTCCGAAAGAAAGTGGACGAAATCGAAAATCTTGTCCGAAACTTAGACGGTGAGGTCATTCTGGTGGAAGATTTCAATGCCAAGTCCACCGAATGGGGCATGAATAGGACTGATACGCGGGGAAAGGAACTATCTGAAATGGCAGCTAGCCTTGATCTCACAGTGCTAAACACCGGAAACACAACAACATTTCGCAGGATTGGTTATCGTGAGACGATTATTGATGTCACACTAGCCAGGATGGAATGCGAAGAAGCTGGATCCAGCTGCTCTCACACATACAATGGCCAAAAAGGGTGGACGTATGCTTGAGGAACACGGTGCGGTCAGTCTCATCTACACCAGCAGCTGAAGAACTAGTTGAGAAAACAATAGGCCTGTTAGAGCATAGCTGTAATGGTTCCATGCCAAAACGCGCCAACCCAACCAACAGGGACCTGTATACTGGTGGACACAAGCAATAGCAGAATTGAGAACCGAATGCCTAAAGCTCAGGCGCAAGGTCCAAAGAACAAAGAGAAAAAATTTGGATTTCGAAGGGAAAAACGCTCAATACAAACTAGCTAAGAAGAAACTTAGCGCAGCCATAAAGCAGAGCAAAGTCCAGAAATGGAAAGAAATCTGTGCAGCCGTGGGCACTGACATTTGGGGCCGTGGTTACCAAATAGTCACTGGTAAGATCCACCGAAAATCGCCTGAAGGCCCTAAGGATCCAACAACGACGGAGAATATCATGAGAAAACTTTTCCCGAGCCATCCAGAACGAACCACCATCGACGACAACAACTAAGTCGAAGCTCCTTGGTTCTCAATGGAGGAACTTAGGGAGGCCGTCGGAAGTGTGGCAAGTGGAAAAGCCCCGGGCCCAGACGGAACACCCGTAGAGGTTGTCAAAGTGCTCGCCAGGGACTGTCCTTACCTGCTGCTGAACATGTATAACTCATGCCTCCGGGTAGGGTCGTTCAGCCGCAGGTGGAAGATGCAGAGACTGGTCCTCCTTGATAAAGGTAAGGGTCCCCCTGTAACGCCAGCATCCTACAGACCTCTGTGTATGGTGGATGTTGCCGGAAAGGTGTATGAGAAAATGCTCTGAGCTAGATTAAGAAAGGCGATCGAACAGGCGGGAGGCCTGGCCGAAAATCAACACGGCTTTTGCGAGGTAAGATCGGCCATGGGGGCGATCACCGAAATTCAACAAGAGGTGGTAAGAGCCTGGAGGTGAAATCACAGATCCAGAAAGGTAGTTGTGCTCATCACCTCACGGCGTAGAATGCCTATAACCTATGTTCCTGAAGTAATGCGAAAGCGAATTCCGGGAACATGGGTTGGCAGGTATAAAAGAGTTCGTTTAGTGGGTATTGCCGTGGAGATTTCATGAAAACCGACAAATTTAAATTTTACATAAAAGTAATACCTTCGCATTAGGACGAGAATGTAAAAATAAAAAAGATTATGTTTTAAACTGGGATAATTTCATAAATATTCCAAGGTGTCCAAAAATAGTTATGAAAAAAATGTCTTTCACTCTATCCTACCCTGCATCTAATGTGCCTTATGTCCTGTGATAAAACTATTTTCAATATTAACAGAATGACTAGATTATTTATACCCATCGGTGCTGTGGTGATATCTCTATTCTGTTGCGGAATGGCCAATCTTAATTCATCCAATGATGATGTTCGTGATTTATCTAACTTGCTGCCAGTCAAAGATCTCGTGATTGACACAGTCCGTGATTATCTTCAAGAACAGGAAAAGCGATTGGGCACTCTCAGAAAGTAAGTCACCAAATTACTATTTTTTTACACAACTTTCATTCACAACTTTTTTATACTTCTTTTATTTACACAACAATCGTGCTTAGGGTAAACGTCACAGTCATCTTGACATTTGTCCCAGTGATCGTGACTCCCATTTTCTTGATTTTCATGTAATTGGAATTCATTGAAATTCCATTTGACATCAATATATATATATATATATATATATATATACCATTAAGCCATTTCCCTTTCAGGGTAGGCGAGACACTACCCGATTCGGGTAGTGTTTCTAGGTGGATAGTTTTCTTGTAGTTATAAATAACTACAAGTTTGGGCTCACCACACCCATAATATGACAACAGCACGCAATATTCTCGAATGGTCACCCATCCAAGTACTAACCGCGCCCAACGCTGCTTAACTTCAGAGATCTGACGAGAACTGGTTTTTTCAGCGTGGCATGGCCGTATATGCTGAAAATAAATGGATTCTATCATAACATATTAACTTTAATATTTTTTTTAACAATATATTCAAATTATAACCAAGTTTCACGATTATTAGGACCATCACTATTACTGGGACATTTGCCTTACTCAATTTTCTTTTTCCTTCATCTAACCGAATCTAAATTTATTATCGCATAAGAATCTATACTGATCGACTTGAACATAAAAACGGCAACCCAATGATTTACTTTCTATACGAGGTCTGTCCGGAAAGTACCCGACCTTGTGTTCAAAAACTAAGCGACGCAGACCTGCGAATCTTTAGTCGACTAGTGTAATCAGTTAAGAAAATATCTCATCACGTACGCATCGCATTCCAGGATGACGGAACGCACTGAACAAGGAGTCTAAATTAAATTTTGCCAGACACTTGGCAATTCATTTTCGGAACCATCATTCTGATTCTGCAAGTGTATGTTGAGTCTATGAGTGATACTCAAATTGAAGAGTGTATAGGCGATTTCAAAGTGGACGTACATGAGTGAAAGGAGACCCTCGCTCTGGGACACTCACGCTGGCCAAAACTTCTCAAAATATGGGACCAAGAAGGTGCTGTTTACATTGAATACGCTTTGAAAGCTCATGCAGCACGTATTAGGCGCAAAAAAAAGTGTGCTCGAAGCGACAGTAGATGATTTCCAAGATTTCGAGCTGCATCAGCCAATTCTGGCGGTGTGCCATGTAAATCGTTTCTTTTTGTCACTATTTGCATCCATTTAAATTTATCTAGAGTAGAGCACTAACCAGTGACTCTACGACCTTCTGACACACTAAACTAGGTGAGGTGGCCGTGGGCGATCTTAATTCTTCTTCTTTAGAACTGCAAGAGAGCAGTCAATTAGCCTACAGGGTTTGTATGAAAAGTTTCGGGAAAAGTTTCGGAGAAATAGATTCATTTCAGATATTGCTACGAAACCTTAAATTTCTTGAAAGTACATACCTTGAGCGTCGACACACTTTTGCCAGCGGCTTTTCCACGACTCGAAGGCTCCCTGGTAGGCGGATACCGGAAGGTACTTAAGGGTACGCGTGCAAACTTGTTTGATGGCACTTAGGGTCCCATGGTGATGTTCTTTGAGAGAGGATTTCACTTTGGGGAATAGTAAAAAGTTTGCTGGGGCCAAGTCGGGACTGTAAGGGGGTTGGGGAATCGTCGCGACGCCGTTTTGCGTCCGGTTGTCATTAAAGAGCGAGAAAGTATACAATTCTATAAATATTTGATGAGTAGAGTGAAAAATTTGATGTTTGAGGATAGATTATTTATCCAATTTAATTATCAGAGAAAATTTTGTTTGACTGGTTTACGATTGACAGCACATAACAACTTTGAGTTGAGGTTAGTCCTTACGCATGCGTTGTCAAGAATATGTTCATATTTTGTGACGACTTCCGTATTCCGGTTGGCACCAGTCAAGTGGTGGAGGTTCATGTGTCCCAACTCTCCCTAAAGGGTCACTAGAGTAACCAATAGGAATAGAGGTTTGTTTAGCGAGGTAGTTGGTTATGAAAGTAAAAGGTGGCTTTTTGTGCATTGAAGAAATAGCGCGAAATTTAAAATGATATTTTCAGAACGAAGTTGTGGACGACAAAGTGAAAACTAGGAATCTCAAAGATTCCCAGGCGAAAAAATAATTTCCAGATCAGGAAATCGTTAATTTTAAAAGATTGCAAAAGAAAACAAGTTATTTTTCTTGTTGGATAACCGAAGAAAGGTTCAGCTATGTATGGTGGAAAGAATTTATTTTTAATAAGAGAAGATTCTAGATTACTCCTGGATTGTGTGTAATTGGGGCAAGCCCATTAAACATGATTGATGTCCCCTTCAGTAAAGCCACAAAAAGCACAGTCGTCTCTCTCAATAAAGTTTTTCCTTTCCAAGCTTGCAGCTAGATTATAGTGGTTAGCACGCAGTCTAGATGAAATCAAAATTGATTTTCTGTCTTATTTACATTTGTGAAATCAAGGTTTGCCAACCTGTTGTTTATAACGTGGGCGAGGTGTCTCATCAGATGCCACCCTGTCGCTCAAGCTATAAAGCCTATTGTGTCACACCCGTGTTCATTCTCAAGGCAGTACTCCGAATCCGGGCATCTTCGCTGTGTGTTCTTTGGATCACGGTGGGTTTCGTTGTTACCAACGTTCTGAGAATATACCTCTCAGGTGTCAGGCGTACCTATCGCACAGTAAATGCTGTCCTACTTTCTTGATCAGGCAAAATGATCCTCACCCACTCTGCCATTCGGCAGCCACCCTAGCAGGCCGCAGAGACGGGATACGGCCAGACTAGGGTGGAAGGAGCGATCCCTCTGAGGTCATCAGTTAGATGCACACATTCGAAGCACTGCCCCTGGTGTGTTATGTAAGTGTATGTATGTGTGTGTTCATTACGCGAAGACGTCCAGCGAGAATCGAACGTGATTTTCCCCTAGGTGCCTCAAGCGCAAGAAGATCGCTGACTCATTTTCGAGTCTTCTCAAAATCAGCTTCGACCTGCAAGGTTAGGCTCTCGAAAGGGCCCATTTATCCTTGGTACGAAACCAGCTTTTTCGGACCGGACCTACATTCTAACGTGGGTTTCGAACCACCGAAGCCCCAGTAGAAGTACATAGAAAAATTTCCATTGGTACCGGCTCAGGGATCGAACCCCAGACCTCCTGCATGGAAGTCTAACGCGCTATCGTCTGAGCCACCGAGGCTTCTTTGCCATCGTTGTTTGGATTGAAAATGTTTTTAAAATAATGTAAGACGATCTGTCCAAAATCCGAAAACCTTCTCCAAACATATAAAGCATTGTTCAGATGCTGAAAGAGAATTACATATCAGAAATCGGTATGTAGAAGTTTTCAATTGGATCAATTCGATTCTCTTGAAGGCATGCAAGATTCCTACTTTACCGGTATGCAGAGAAAAAATGTTGGTGAGACAGGCTTAAAATTTTTCAAGTCTTTCTCATGCCACCGATTCAAGAAATGGAAATATTTCCTCATGAGGAACAATTGAAAATTCCCATAATTTTCATAATTTCCAAAAATTTTCAAAATTTCCAAAATTCATCAAAACTTCCCAAATTTTTTTAAAAATATCAAAATTTGCAACAATTTTCAACAAGTTTGAAGACTACAAATTTTCAGAAATTTTGGTGGACGCATGCACAATACATCAGGTTGCCATTGTCCACTTCCGATGTCCTACAAAGGCATCGGAAGCCGAACTTTCAGACTGGACGTTGTAAAAAGAGTATTGCAAAGAAGTTCTGAGGCGACTACGTGACAGAGAGAGAGAAACACACTGATTTTTGTCCTGACCTGGCTCCCTGTGATTTCTGGCTGTTTCCCAAATTAGAGTAACATGTAAACCGAAAAACATTTCAAGACGTAGAGGAAATGAAACACAATGCGACAAAGCAGCAGTTAGCAGTATCGAAAAGAGTCTTTGAAAAGTGCTTCCGAAAGTGGTAGGATAGATGGAAGAAGGTTATTGCTTGCAAAGGGGAGTACTTTGAAGAGGATATTTTCATGATTAACCAGAATCAACTCCTACTTCTGATACGCCATAAGGTTGGATACTTTCTAGAAAGACCTTGTATATGGGTTATTCTGCTCGCATAAGGCACTTTCGAAAAAAGTAAATAAAAAAAAATATTTTTTTTTCAAACTGATTTCTTTTAGCGTCCTACATAGAGTACATAAATATACGATCAAATTTTCACAAATGAGCAATAGTATAATGGAAAATACATACTAGATATAAATAAAGTGAAACATTTTTTTTTCAATTTACGGAATAAAAAAGATTTTAGCTAACTTTTTTAAAATTAAAATGAATCAATTTTTATCATAATTTGAAGACAAAACTTTATTTTTTCATTCGCTAAGAGAAAAATTATTTTTCACCGTAAGTGTATTTGAACAATATTACTCATTTTTTAAAAGCTATTCCATATACTTATGTTGAAAAATAATTTTTGTCCACGTTGTAAAAAAATTATGTTTTATCGCAGGCAATTGGTATTATTGCTTAGCCCTCGGCATGCAAAAATCTTGCCAGCTGACGTCACAACTTAAAATACCCAATTGGTTCTGCAACTTCTGCGATTAAATTTTTTGTTTTTCGCATTTCTAATAACAGAAGTTATATTGTTTGTTTATTTATCTTTGCTTGATACTAAAATGAAATTTTTCATAAGAAAAATTTTCTTTTCATTAATTTTCTGCAAAGTTTTTTTTTCGAAGGGTTCAATTTCTTATAACTCATCCCTGACAAACTAAAAGTAAGATCACGTCGATGGATGTTACGTCGAAGAAAAACAATACAAAAAGTGTTTTCAAAGTTTTAAAGTATAATAAATCGAAAAATCCTTTGGCGAATCATTTTCTGTCGCCCTGCTTCAAATTTTCATCTTTTATACAGTAACTTTTGTTAATAAATATAAAAGTTATCGATTGTGAAGGTATTATCAAGTTTTACAATAATGCAGTCATTTGATTTAATAATATAATAATCCGCAAACATCAAAATTCCCTGTCTGTGGAAAATTACCCCTATAGAAGAAGTTAAATATCTTTTTGCCCAAAAATGTTTCTTTTCTTTTTGCAACACTGGTTGAAAATTATCAAAATATTCAATTGCTTGTAGATTATATACGTGAATGGTAATGTTTGCAGGAAACGTAAAATATATAAAATAGATATAATTCTATGGCCTCATCATTCTTGTATGATGAGAAAAATTTATATACAAATTTTGTGATGCACGCTAATAATAATTTTGCACGTGAAATAAAAAATCTTAGAATGTACTTTTTTATACAAAATACTTCTTTTTGTTACAGACATATTGAAGATTATTCAAAGGAATATGGGCGAGCAATAAGTAATTTTTAGTGATATCTTATGAAACATATAATTGAAAAAAAATAACTTCTTCTTCACCTTTAATTTTAACTTATTAGCAAATAATATTTCCATTCAGGTTACCTTGAATTCTGATATTTTATTTAAACGGAACACCAATATTTTATCGAAACTTTCACATAATCTGATTGGGAGTTCGTAGTACATGATCAGAGTTCTTCTTTAAGGAACTTCTTGGCTTCTATCATTATTCAAATACGACCTTGAATAGCTTATAACTAACACCCGTAAATTTATTAATATTTATTAGATTTATTTTCCATCTCCAGAAAAGGTGGCCCAAACTCTTAGTGCTACGACTCAGGAAAGATCCACTAATGATGATGAGGAGATTAGGGAGAAAGCTGATGAAAGTGACATCAATGAGCCATATGAAGTGAGATCTAAACTTCTATATCTATCTATCTGTCTTTCTATCTATATATCTATCTATCTAAGCTTTTCGGTTCGATTCCTTTAGAATCAAACTGAACGGCCTATGAAAAATCCACCAGACACGTACTAGGGTTGTGAATAGAGGATCCCTGTACCAAGGGTATCTACTGAATACGGGTAAAGTACTTAATAAGTAGTCGCGGACAATTGTCCGGGGATAGTCCCGAAGAAAATACACCCAGGCTGAGACGTAACAAGCGTAGAAACCGCACGAACCCCTTTTCGAGCTGCTCCTCCGAACAACAGTTATACCACCACAGCCAATTATAGATGCAGTTTATCACGATCGAACGCGCAGAGCAACCGGCATTGGGTCTGCAAATAGTGCCGATCACCCTGGAGTTCTGTGTGCTGAAAATAATTTGGATGGAAAGAGTACGATTTGCCGGACCATCGTGACGGTCCGACGAATTGCTTACACAATTGAGTCGACGGATCGACTGAGGGATGACTAGATGGACTGCCATGATGCCAGCATTATCCCTGTTCACAGAGGCCTCATGGCGCGTATGTACACTCTGTGGTGCCTGAAACACCCAGAGCTTCAGCACGTTTAGGAATGGTCCTTGCAAAAGCAAGCTGACTACCTCTCGCGTACTGGATATGAACACAAAGCGCTCTCCCCAACACTGCATGAACAATATATAAAGAGATTGATGCCCCTTTGGAAAATAAGATTCACTACCTTATCTGGAAATAATCATGTGACAATGAAAAGCGTCACCTTTCAGAAAGCCGACTTTTAGGACGACACCATCAGCACTCCCCTCTCTTGAATCACACTTCTGCTTCTATCTCTCGCACTGAACAAGAGAGATTAGTATGGACTCAATATCGGACAAGTTTTCCAACATTTATCTGAAGCAAGAACAAATTGCTGACGTTTCCGAGTACCCTGAGCTCGTTGATGTGAGTGTTAGCAAACACCTTGACGTTGGAGAGACCTATATATATATACCTAGGCGTGCTTGAGAGCTACATTAAGGATATAAAATTAGTAGAGAAGGCTCTACGAAGCAGATACAAGTGTCTCGTTCGACAGATTCGGACTCCAATTTGTCGGCGTTGAACAAAATATCTGCGACTAGCATACTTGCCGTTCAGGTTCTACTTTACACGTTTGGGCTGATTCTTTGGGCGAGGCACGAGCTTAGGACCCTGGGAAATTGCCACGCATAAGATCATACATACAGGAGAGCTTGCATATCAATACGGCGTTAACGCGGGCTCGCACTTCTCAAACCCTGATGTCTTTACAACCGAATTATCCTGGGCTACAGCTTACATCGTCGCAAATGGAAAAGTTTCTATCCTGAAAATGCTCAGGAATCACGAGATGATTGGCAAAGGAGCATGTCTTTACAAAGCCGCCGAGCGGGCGGCTGAGACCATTGGCCTGAATCTCAACCTTAGAAGTGAGGAAAGTACATTACTTAATCTAGATGTCTCACTATTTTTGCGTGCCAGAACAATGTGATTTCTACCTTAGTGTACCTTAGTCGCTTCCTAGGTCAATAAGAAGCACACGCTGACTACCTAAAACTAGAGCTAACATTATCCAGGTGTCACATTCACGCGGGAACGACGTAATTACACAGACACAATACGGTCCTAAGAGTGTTTAACTACCATCTTTGTCGTTTTTACGGTGTTGGCCGCCACACTGCCACGCCGAACGCTCCGATGGAGATAGGGTCAATTGTCCAGAACGAAGAGTGCCGAATTTTCAGAACCACAAGTATCGAACAGCAGTCTCAATTGCACACTCGAGGCCTGACATCATTCTCCAAGACTCCAAGGCTGAGGTGTCTCATGAGCTTATAAGGAAGATGCTGAGACTTTACACGTAATATTTGGTTAAAATGAGCGTCCTGGTGATCGTTGCTCTCGGCGATGCAAAGCTGTCACTGGTGCGTAACCTCAAAGCCATACCCGCGTACCAAAAACATGCCGAGGCACTTGCGGTATGCACGGAGAGAACCTTTGTGATTTCATTGTTCCCTGTGGCCACTTATCTTGAGTTCAAGAAACATGGCCCTATGTGACATTTGCCGTGGTTCTACGAGGAGCCAGTGTCATTTTCATAGATGGCAGTTGCTTTCATTGGGACCCCGCCGTGCGTGTTTAGCCTATTATTGAATTATACATGTAGATATACATATATATATATATATATATATATATATATAAATCTATCAGGGTGATACCATGGGCCCTTTGCTTTTTTGCAGAACACTTCTGCCTATATCTCTCGCACAACGAAATTCTCCTAGGTACCTCTGTGGCGACATTATTCAGCGCGAGCATAAGGTCACTCATGTATTTTATATGGATGACCTGAAGATCTATGCCTCTGGTAAAAGCAAACTTCAAACTGCTATAAATATCGTCAAGAACTACACAGGAGAGATTGGGATGGACTTTGGTTTGGACAAATGTGCGAAAATAAATCTGAAGAAAGGAAAGATTACTGGCGTTCCCAAGGACCCTCAGCTTGTGGATATAAGTGTTATCAGACATCTTAATACTGAAGAGACCTATACATACCTGGGCATGCCTCAAAGCCGCACTCAAGACGTAACATCAGTGAAGGAGTCTCTCCGAAGCAGATACAAGCATCTTCTTCTACAGATTTGGTCTTCCAATCTGTCGGCGTTGAACAAGGTATCTGCGACTAACATGCTTGGCGTCCCGGTTCTACTCTACTCATTTGGGGTGGTTCAATGGACGGAAAACGAGCTTAAGGCACTTGATGTAACCACACGTAAGATCATGCATATGCATGAAAGGGTGCATATCAATTTGTCAGTTCCGCGATTATACATTTTACGCCGTCAAGGCGGAAGCGGACTTCTGAATCTCCAGTGTCTTCATAACCGAATTGTTTTAAGTACAACTTACATCATTGCGAATGGCAGAGATCCTCGTCTAAAATGGACAGGAACCACGAGTTGATTGGCGAAGGAGCGTTCTTTTACAAAGCCGCGGAGCAAGCGGCCGAGACCCTTGGCCTGAATTTTAACTTCAGAAGTGAGGAAAGTGCATCACTCCATCTAGATACTTCACTCCTAAAAGCCGGAGTAAAGAAAGCAGAGGCTGCAAAATTTCACCAACAGCTACTCGACAAGAAAATGCACGGTAACTTTCACGGAAATGTAGAAAAACATTCCTCATCGAAGGAGCAAACTTTTGCTTTCCTCAAATCATCAGAGCTTAATTCAGGTACGAAGGGTTTTATTTTCGCATGCCAGGACTGTGTCATTTCCACCTCAGCATACCGTGACCGCATTTAATGTCAAGAAGTTTCAGACTGCAGAGCGTGCCATGCACACGCTGAGTACCTAGAACACATACTATCGGTGTGTCTGGACCATCTTTGTCACTCTTACGGTATTTTTCGCAACCCTGCCCTGCCGACCGCTCCAAGTAAGATAGAGTCAATTGTCCAAAACGAGAAGTGCCAAATTTTCTGGAACTACGATTTTCGGACAGTAGTCTCCGTTGCACACTCGAGGCTCTCGAAGGTGCGAAACTATCACTGGTTCGTAACCTTAAAGCCATACCCGCGTGCCAAAAATATGCCAAAACACTTGCGAGATGGATGCAGAAAACTGTCATCCTTGGGTCGCTTCGTATCCTCAAGCCACACAAGGGCTTCGCTGGCCTGTCGTTGTGATTTCATCGTTCCCTGTGACCACCCATATCACGGTTGTGATACGTGGCCATAAGTGTGATTTCCCGCTGTTCTACTGGGAGCTGGTGTCATTTTTTAGATGGCAGTTGCTCTCAGTGGAACCCTGCGGTGGTTGTTTAACCCTTTTATATATATATATATATATATATATATATATATATATATATATATATATGTATACTTATATAAGTAAATCAGGTACTTTTCACATTTTTGGCAGAATTGAAAAATTTATATCTATCGTGTTCTAAAATTTTAGTTTCCTGATGAATATCTTGGCTTAAGCTTCGAACCGCTCTGCAATGGAGAAATTTTACTAACCGCGGATATACAGAAAAAATTAAAATGCCGATACGTCGATCATGGTATTTCTTTTCTAAAAATTGCACCTTTTAAAGAAGAAGAAGTAGCTTTGGACCCTAGAATCGTTTTATACCACGATGTAATTTACGAAGAGGAAATAGAGGCCTTCAAAAGATTATCAAAGCCTGAGGTTTGTCCAACTTTTTGATTTTTTCTTAATTTTTTTTTAACGAAAAGGTATCCGGTTAATATTTAAGCAATGGTACGCTTTTTAAATGTTAACAGTTATCAAACTTGCATACAAAAAAAGCAGAGATGCATTTTTTTT